>PNEQ01038348.1:0-14858 GCA_003012365.1 Medauroidea extradentata | reverse complement strand
TAATAATATTCCCTAATAGTGAAAATCAAGTGGTCTAACACATCTAATTTTCCCTCATAGTGATATTCAAGTGGTCCAATACTAATATTATTCCCTAATAGTGATATTTAAGTAGTCTAATACTTATAATTTTCTCTACTAGTGATAGTCAAGTGGTCCAGTACTAATAATTTTCCCTAATAGTGAGAGTCAAGTGGTCTTACACTTATAATTTTCCGTAATAGTGATATTCAAGTTGACTAAAACTAATAATATTCCCTAATAGTGATATTCAAGTGGTCTAACACTTATAATTTTCCCTAATAGTGATACTCAATTGGTCCAAAACTAATAATTTTCCGTAATAGTAATATTCAAGTAGCCCAATACTAATAATATTCCCTAATAGTGATAGTCAAGTGGTCAAAGACTTATAATTTTCCCTAATAGTGTTACTCAATTGGTCCAAAAATAATAATTTTCCGTAATAGTGATATTCAAGTGGCCCAATACTAATAATATTCCCTAATAGTGATAGTCAAGTGTTCTAAGACATATAATTTTCCCTAATAGTGATAGTCAAGCGGTCTAACACTTTTAATTTTCCCTAATAGTGATATTCAATTGGTCCAATACTAATAACATTCCTTAATAGTGATATTCAAGTGGTCTTACACTTATAATTTTCCCTAATATTGATAGTCAAGTTGTCCAATACTAATAATATTCCCTAATAGTGATAGTCAAGTGGTCTAACACTTATAATTTTCCCTAAATGTGATATTCATGTGGTACAATACTAATAATATTCCCTAATAGTGATATTCAAGTGGTCTAACACTAATAATTTTCCCTAATGGTAATAGTCAATTAGTCCAATAATAATAATATTTCCTAATAGTGATAATCAAGTTGTCTAACACTTCTAATTTTTCCTCACAGTAATATTCAAGTAGTCCAATACTAATATTATTCCCTAATAGTGATATTTAAGTGGTCTAATACTTATAATTTTCTCTACTAGTGATAGTCAAGTGGCTCAGTACTAATAATATTCCTTAATAGTGAGAGTCAAGTGGTCTAACACTTATAATTGTCCGTAATAGTGATATCCAAGTTGTCTAAAACTAATAATATTCCCTAATAGTGATATTCAATTGGTCTAACACTTATAATTTTCCCTAATAGTGATACTCAATTGGTCCAAAACTAATAATTTTCTATAAAAGTGATATTCAAGTGACCCAATACTAATAATATTCCCTAATAGTGATAGTCAAGTGGTCAAAGACTTATAATTTTCCCTAATAGTGTTACTCAATTCGTCCAAAAATAATAATTTTCCGTAATAGTGATATTCAAGTGGCCCAATACTAATAATATTCCCTAATAGTGATAGTCAAGTGATCTAAGACATATAATTTTCCCTAATAGTGATAGTCAAGCGGTCTAACACTTATAATTTACCCTAATAGTGATAGTCAAGTGGTCCAATTCTAATAATATTCCCTAATTGTGGTAGTCAAGTGGTCTAACAGTTATAATTTTCCCTAATATTGATATTCAAGTGGTCCAATACTAATAATATTCCCTAAAAGTGATATTTAAGTGGTCTAACAATTATAATTGTCTTTAATACTGATATTCAAGTGGTCCAATACTAATAATATTCCCTAATAGCGATATTCAAGTGGTCTAACACCAATAATATTCCCTAATAGTGATAGTCAAGTGGTCCATTATTAATTATATTCCCTAATAGTGATAGTCAAGTGGATTAACACTTATAATTTTCCTTAATAGTGATAGTTAGTGGTCCAATACTAATAATATTCCCTAATAGTGATAGTCAAGTGATCTTAGACTTATAATTTTCCCTAATAGTGATAGTCAAGCGGTCTAACACTTATAATTTTCCCTAATAGTGATAGTCAAGTGGTCCAATTCTAATAATATTCCCTAATTGTGACAGTCAAGTGGTCTAACAGTTATAATTTTCCCTAATATTGATATTCAAGTGGTCCAATACTAATAATATTCCCTAAAAGTGATATTTAAGTGGTCTAACAATTATAATTGTCTTTAATACTGATATTCAAGTGGTCCAATACTAATAACTTTCCCTAATAGTGATATTCAAGTAGTCTAACATATAAAATTTTCCCTAATAGTGATAGTCAATTGGTCCAATACTAATAATATTCCCTAATAGTGATAGTCAAGTGGTGTAATATTTATTATTTTCCCTAATAGTGATAGTCAAGTGGAGCAATACTAATAATTTTTCCTAATAGTGATATTCAAATAGTCTAACGTATATAATTTTCCATAATAGTGATAGTCAAGTGCTCCAATACTAATAAAATTCCCTAATAGTGATATTCAAGTTGTCTAACACTTATTTTTTTCCATAATAGTGATAGGCAAGTGGTCCAATACTAATAACATTCCCTAATAGTGATAGTCAAGTGGTCTAACACTTATAATTTTTCCTAATAGAGATTGTCAAGTGGTCCAATACTAACAATATTTCCTAATAGTGATAGTCAAGTAGTCTAACATTTACAATATTCCCTAAAAGTGATATTCAAGTGGTATAACACTTAAAATTTTCCCTAATAATGATAGTCAAGTGGTCCAATACTAATAATATTTACCTAATAGTGATAGTCAAGTGGTCTAACACTTATAATTTTCCCTAATAGTGATAGTCATGTAGTCCAATACTAATAATATTCGCTAATAGTAATAGTCAAGTGGTCTAAAACTTATAATTTTTCCTAATAGTGATATTCAAGTGGTCCATTACTAATTATATACACTAATAGTGATATTCAAGTGGTCCAATACTAATAATATTTCCTAACAGTGATATTCAAGTAGTCTAACACTTATAATTTTTCCTAATAGTGATAGTCAAGTGGTCCAAAACTAATAATTTTCCCTAATAGTGATAGTCAAGTGGTCCAATTCTAATAATATTCCCTAATTGTGATAGTCAAGTGGTCTAACAGTTATAATTTTCCTAAATATTGATATTCAAGTGGTCCAATACTAATAATATTCTCTAAAAGTGATATTTAAGTGGTCTAACAATTATAATTGTCCTTAATACTGATATTCAAGTGGTCCAATACTAATAATATTCCCTAATAGTGATATTCAAGTGGTCTAACACCTATAATATTCCCTAATAGTGATAGTCGAGTGGTCCATTATTAATTATATTCCCTAATAGTGATAGTCAAGTGGTTTAACACTTATAATTTTCCTTAATAGTGATAGTAAGTGGTCCAATACTAATAATATTCCCTAATAGTGATAGTCAAGTTGTAGAACACTTATAATTTTCCCTAATAGTGATAGTCAAGTGGTCCAATACTAATAAAATTCCCTAATAGTGATATTTAAGTGTTCTAACACTTATAATTTTCAGTTAATGTGATAGTCAAGTGGTCCAATATTAATAATATTCCCAAATAATGAGAGTCAAGTGGTCTAACATTTATTATTTTCCCTAATAGTGATAGACAAGTGGTCCAATACTAATAATTTTCCCTAATAGTGATATTCAAGTAGTCTAACATATATAATTTTTCATAATAGTGATAGTCAAGTGGTCAAATACTAATAATATTCCCTAATAATGATATTCAAGTGGTCTAACACTAATTTTTTTTCCATAATAGTGATAGTCAAGTGGTCCAATATTAATAACATTCCCAATTAGTGATAGTCAAGTGGTCTAACAATTATAATTTTCCCTAATAGTGATATTCAAGTGGTCTAACACTTATAAATTTTCCCTAATAGTGATAGTGAAGTGGTCCAACACTAATAATATTCCCTAATAGTGATAGCCAAGTGGTCTAACACATATAACTTTCCCTAATAGTGATATTCAAGTTGTCTAACATTTATAATTTTCCCTAATAGTGATTGTCAAGTGGTCCAATACTAATAATATTCCCTAATAGTGATAGTCAAGTGGTCTGACACTTATAATTTTCCCTTAAAGTGATAGTCAAGTGGTCTAAAACTTATAATTTTCCATAATTGTGATATTCAAGTGGTCTAACATTTATTATTTTCCCTATTAGTGATAGTCAAGTGGTCCAATACTAATTATATTTCCTAAAAATGATGGTCAAGTGGTCCAATACTAATAATATTCTCCAATAGTGATAGTCAAGTGGTATAACACTTATAATTTTACCTAATAGTAATAGTCAAGTGGTCCAATACTAATAATATTCCCTTATAGTGAGAGTCAAGTGGTCTAACATTTATAATTTTCCCTTCCAGTGATAGTCAAGTGGTCCAATACTAATAATTTTCCCTAATAGTGACATTTTAGTAGTCTAACATATATAGTTTTCATAATAGTGATAGTAGAGTGGTCCAATACTAATAATATTTCCTAATAGTGATATTCAAGTGGTCTAACACTTATTTTTTCCCATAATAGTGATAGTCAAGTGGTCCAATACTAATAACATTTCCTAATAGTAGTAGTCAAGTGGTCCAACACTTATAATTTTCCCTAATAGCGATATTCAAGTTGTCCAACACTTATAATTTTCCCTAATAGTGATAGTTAAGTGGTCCAATACTAATAATATTCCCTAATATTAATAATCATGTGGTCTAACACTTATAATTTTCCCTAATCGTGATATTCAAGTGGTCTTACACCTATAATTTTCCCTAATAGTGATAGTCAAATGGTCCAATACTAAAAATATTCCCTAATAGTGATATTCAAGTGGTCGAACACTTATTTTTTTCCATAGTAGTGATAGTCAAGTTGTCCAGTACTAATAACATTCCATAATAGTGAAAGTAAAGTGGTCTTACACTTATAATTTTCCCTAATAGTGATATTCAAGTTTTCTAACACTTATAATATTCCCTAATAGTGATATTCAAGTGGTTCAATACTAATAATATTCCCTAATAGTTATATTCAAGTAGTCTAACACTTATAATAATCTCTAATAGTGATAGTCAAGTCGTCTAACACTTACATTTTTCCTTAATAGTGATAGTCAAGTGGTCTAACACTTTTAATTTTCCCTATTAGTGATATTCAAGTAGTCCAATACTAATAATATTCCCTAATAGTGATAGTCAAGTGGTTTAGAACTTATAATTTTCCCTAATAGTTATATTAAAGTGGTCTAACACTTATAATTTTCCCTAAATGTGGTAGTCAAATTGTTCAATACTAATAATATTCCCTAATAGTTATAGTCAAGTGGTCTAACACTTATAATTTTCCGTAAAAGTGATATTCAATTGGTCCAATACTAATAACATTCCTTAATAGTGATATTCAAGTGGTCTTACACTTATAATTTTCCCTAATAGTGATAGTCAAGTTGTCCAATACTAATAATATTCCCTAATAGTGATAGTCAAGTGGTCCAACACTTATAATTTTCCCTAAATGTGATATTCATGAGGTACAATACTAATAATATTCCCTAATACTGATAGTCAAGCGGTCTAACACTTATAATTTTCCCTAATAGTGATAGTCAAGTTGTCCAATACTAATTATATTTCCTAATAGTGAGAGTCAAGTGGTCCAATACTAATAATATTCCCCAATAGTGATAGTCAAGTGGTCTAACACTTATAATTTTCCCTAATAGTGATAATCAAGTTGCCCAATACTAATATTATTCCTTAATAGTGAAAGTCAAGTGGTCTAACATTTATAATTTTCCCTAATAGTGATAGTCAAGTTGTCCAATACTAATGATTTTCCATAATAGTGATATTCAAGTACTTTAACATATATAATTTACCCTAATAGTGATAGTCAAGTGGTCCAATACTAATAATATTCCCTAATAGTGATATTCAAGTGGTCTAACACGTATTTTTTTTTCCATAATAGTGATAGTCAAGTGGTCCAATACTATTAACATTACCTAATAGTGATAGTCAAGTGGTCTAACAGTTATAATTTTCCCTAATAGTGATATTCAAGTGGTCTAACACTTATAATTTTCGCTAATAGTGATAGTCAAGTGGTCCAATACTAATAATATTCCCTAATAGTGATAGTCAAGTGGTCCAATACTAATAATATTTCCTAATAGTGATAGTCAAATGGTCTAACACTTATTATTTTCCCTAATAGTAATAGTCAAGTAGTCTAATACTAATAATTTTCCCTAATAGTGATAGTCAAGTGGTCCAATAATAATAATATTCTAATCAAATTAATGTTCCAATCAAGAAAAGGTAACTGTAACTACATCTTCAGTTAAAGATCAAGTATCGGGTTCAATCTTAACAGGGATTTATTCTAAACTCAAAATCAAATAACAAAACATCAACATAACCCTTAACCATTTTACAAACTCAAATAATCAGCAACACAAGTCAAAAAGTGTAAATATAAGGAAAATATGAAAGTACAAGCATAACATTAAACATTAACAATATGAATTACTATAAACAGGCGTGCAGAAATATAAGTTAATCTGTCTATCTGGAAAATATGACTCAGTGAAGGCCTAAATGAGAGTACTGCAAAGGGTGTAGCGAAAAACAAACACAAATTCAAACGTGCTAGCCCTATCCTTATAGGAAACTAACTTTAACAATAACAAAGAACATTGCTGAGTCCCATACCTCAGTAGCGAATACACAATACGACCACAAGTCTGAAAAAACCCCTATACTTATAGGTGGTAAACTTCAGGGGTACACACGCCCCGAAACACACATACACCAGGGGACACCGCCCTAAAACACATACAGCAGCAAAATCTACCGAGTCCTATACCTCGGTAGTATGCATACAATACCTATCACCCTAACACAGTTTCAATGCAGGCACATACGGTGCATGAAAATTACTCAACCCAAATATTATAAATGATCTGCTATAAATTTACTTTCTCTGCAATGGTCTAACCTTAAAAATTACACGCCAGCAATTATTAATCAACAAATACGAACAAAACTCAAAATATTTAAATGTCTGCCCCTCTTTCTCACTGAAAGCTGAAAATATAGAAGTTACCAGAAGTTAAACACTTGAAAACCCGAACGTGAAAGTTAATTAGAATTAATAATTAAAAAAGAGAAAAAAACACGAACAGCAAAACACGAACGAAACACTAGGACTTGGGCCATTATGCTACAGGACTTCAACTCAAGAAAAAATAACAAATAACTAAACAGGCGCCGAAAATTAATCAATTACAAGTACTGCAGCATAACAACCCATTCCACATTTACAATAACGAATAATAAGACTGACACTTACATTTCACTGGAAGCCGACTGAACGCACATATGAGAAATCCAGGAAGCTTTATACTAACACCGAGCGATTATTAAATCCCTGAAAATAGTCCGCCCAACGTGGCAGAGCAACAGTAACACCTAAAAATTACATTAAAATTAATATCACTAATACGCCTGAAAATACATAATGAAAACTAAATACAAACTTTTTACTACTCGGTGTGTAGAAAATTAATTACAAAATATCTCAATTTATAAATTTCAGATATTGACAAGAAAATTAATTATAATAACACGAAGAACAGTTTCTTGATGTACGGTGCCATTCACTTGAGTGGGCTAGTGCAGCGCAAGGTTAGTTGGACTCTTTGCGCCTGTGTCTCTGCTTAATTCACATCTAGTCTATGGAGGCGAAACATCGTGTTTACATACTGCGTCGTAAAATGTTCCAAACTAATACAAGTGGATTGCTGGAGCACAAGGTACGTAAGTGTTTCTACTGACGTAAAATGTTGAAAACTTAGCTGCGGAGAATATACAGATGTAAAATGAAGTCAATACTTTAGTAGCTGGAAATTTAAAGTGTCCAAAATTCTCGGGCGACGTAAAAACTTGCTGGTCAAACCGACAAGGTCGGTTCACAACCATAACTATACAGTGATTTTTCACGTATGTTGTCTGCACGCCACAATCTCACCTTGTATTAACATTGCCACAACGTGTTGTGATGTTCTAAGTATGTGCAGAATAGGTGCATGCAATGTTACAAAGTAACATTCTCTACAAGTCACAAGCATGTTGCCAGCACATCTCTAGCACTGAGAGCACAACATAAGCATGTCGTTGGTTGTACATTTCTGGCAGATGTACGCAACATACTGCAAGATCCCATCTGCAACATTGCCAGTATGACATTTCTGGCATGGCGTATACAACTTAGGACTTAGGACATTGTATGATTGCAGCAGTTTCATTTCTGTCACAACATATGCTGTCTAGGAAAACATCTACAAATATATGTAAACTGAACTGGACATTTCAAAAGAAGGTATGGTACATAATTTTGTGACGCGATCAGGGTCGTTACTGGGTGGTGTTGCCTGGTGCGGCAGCCCGTTTTGAGAGAGAACAGGCACTCAGAGAGCAGAGACTCTAGATTTCAGGGCCACGTGGCCGACTGCCGTGGCATTGCAAGAACACTCCCCACTCGACGTCACTATGTTACTTACGTAGGGGAATCTCATGGCCTTCCCCACGCCCGTAGCACTAAGGTAGAAAAGTACATACATATACACACTGTAGGTAGAGCACTGTAATGCGGGTTGAAGGGACCCGCGCACTGATGGCCGTGAAGTGGCAAGCAATAAACATGCACCGTGTACTTGGCTAACGTATTTATTTAAAAAGCATCGCCCTACCGGTGGGCGATGCTGTGAGATGAAACTTCACCACGCGGGTGAAAAAAGAAAATTAATAATGCCCCTGGGCGACGAGTTGCAGGGGGTGAGAGGTACACCTCCGGGCTAGCAAAGTTAATAAGAAAATGTTCCAGGTGAGTTTACGCTATTGATACACTAAATATTACACACAAAGTCTTGAGGGGCCCGGAGGGACGAACACGTCGACCGTCTCGGTTCACAGTGTAGTGCCAACTGGCAAGTCCTTCCCACGTGCATGACGTCGTGCCGCCAAAGGGTGGGAAGCACTCGCCGAATACATAAAACCACAAAACCAAACAAGGGGCAAAGGCCCAAAACACTAGTAACAATAAAGCTTGATGATTACAGTCCCAAATTTGATCAGGGGAAGAGTCTTTTGGAATGTTACGTAGTTTGAATTTGCGTGAAATTTGGATATACAAAACAGAAAGAAACAGACACTGAAAGATGACGTCAAATTAATAATAATAATTAGGACACATCACTGGTAATTAATGGTTAAGCAAATAACTGTTTGGGGGAGAAAACGTAAAGATGTTTGGGCGGTGAAGTTGGCTGTGCAGGCGAGTCCAACTTGCCGCGAGGCGCAGGGGTGTTTTGCGGGGTTTGAGGTTAATTACGAAAAAGTTTTAGAAAGACACTATACACACTGAACTCACTTACCCCTGGCCTTTATATTTTCTGCCTGCTAACTGGTGTAACCCCCGTTGACGGGAACAGCACAGGAGTGCTGTAACAAGGTGTCAAACTTTAACGTGAATTAACGCCAGTTCCCGTCAAAGGAGCACATTCATAGCATTTGAAGGCAGTTCTGTGGGGTCGACGCACACTCTGATGGCACCCGGCGTCGTGGGGGCGGCTTCTGGGCGCCTCTAACGTGCGCTCACGTGGCCGGGTGCGTTCCCACATGCCGTGGCTGTACGGGCGCTCTGCCCGTTCCGTAATACTGGCTTGATGCGCACGACAGGCTCAGAGAGAGGGAGTTGCGGAACGACCTGCGTCAAACGCCCCCCTCCTGGGAGCCTGTCTGTGCATCACGACGCCACCGTTGCCTTACCTGCAGCAGGAGGGGCTCCGTGGGCCGGCTGGCCACAAGCAGAGGAAGTACCTGCCTGGCTGCGGTGGTTGATGACGGCGAGGTGCCGTTGCCTTCGTCTGGGCCGCCGGATCGCCGTTGCAGGTGGTGCACCCGGGGTGCACCCCACGGCTCGTTCATGTTGTCCGATGGGAAGGCAGTGGGCCTTCCCCGCCCCATTGGTTGTTCCCAGGGTCACAGTCACCCGGGTCTGGCTGTAGAGGTGGCCGCGGAGCTGGGTCCTGGACGGCTGTGGTGGGGTGGGGCGTCAAGTGCGCCCTGTCCCCCTCCTCGTGCAGCACTGGCGTCGGGTTGCCTTTTGTGTCGCACAGTCTGATAGCCTGCGACAGGCCGGAGGGGGCCTGGTTTGTCGTCCTCGGCCAGTGGCAGCTGGGCATCGGCGACACATGTCCCTCTTTGTGGAGTTGTAGTGAACAGGCGGTCCTGTTACCGCCACCCTGGGCCGAGTTGGGCCGCGTCGGCAGGTGGCGCCTCGACGCCAGGCGCCGAGACGCGTACGACTTCGTTGGTGAACTGGTGGACCCTCACCGTGACTCTTGGGTTCGCTCGTTGTTTGGGTGTGCCCGTCGGCTCTTCCTCACTAGTGTCGAAAGTCTCTCCGTGCCGTCCGCATTCTGCTGCCGTAGTCGGCAGTGTCCGGTCCGCGAAGAGGTGCCTTATGCAGCCAGTGGGAGAGCCGTCTCCTGCACGCGGGGTGTCAGGTGGCGCCGTGCCTGGCGGGCCTCCTCTAGGTGGTGTGGTGCCTCAGGACGTCCCATCTCTGTTGTCATATGTCGCGCGCAGGTCATCCCTGTGTATTTTGTTTACCCTGCCGTTGTGATATCGGACAAGGTATGTGGTTCTGCCGCAGGATCACACGACCCGGTGGGGTCCACTCCATTTGGCTGCGAAGCCTGCGCAGTAGTTCCGCTTGCCCACCGAGAGGGGATGCGCCCTGACGTACACCCTCTGTCCGGGTTGTAGCTGTGCGGGGGCGTCCTGGGGTTTTGAGCCATTGTTGCGTGTAGCGCTGCTGGTTTGCCCTCATTGCCACATGTCGCTCCTGCCGCCTCTCTGTCCGACCTTCAGGGCTTACAGGTTCCTCCTCGTTGACGGCCGCACATTGGGGTGCTTGAGGTTGCACCCCAGTAGTGCCGCTGCTGGTGATTGACCGGTGTCTGCATTTACCCGACACCTAAGTGTAAACAAGGCTGCGGGCAGGTGTTCGGCCCACGTCTAGTGCTGTTTCCCCACATGGAGTCGGAACTGCGTCTTTAGGTCTTGATTGCGACGCTCCATTGGGTTGGCACGTGGGTGATACACCGCTGTGGTGTGGTGGTGTACACCCCACTTCCCACAGGCATCTCTCCACTTTTCCCCGGTGAATTGCGACCCGTTGTCTGTGAGCAGAACTTTCGGGTTGCCCCATCTTGAGTATAACTCCGTGTCAAGTGTTCGCACTAGGTTCGTAACATGTGTGCTGGGAATAGCGTACGCCTCTGTCCACCTTGAAAACATGTCCATCACCACTAAGATGAACCGCTTGCCATTCGTGGAGCGCGGATATGGGCCTATAATGTCGAGGGCGACAGTTTCAAAGGGGCGCTCTTGTAGACGTGGCTGCTGCTGCTGTTCGCCGTCGGCTCTCCGCGACTTGTATTTGTTGCAGGTTTCGCAGCTCCTGACATAATGTTGTACTGCCCGGGTCACCCCTGACCAGTAGAACAGGCGGCTTATGTTGCTGGTTGTTTGGCATGTGCCTGGATGTCCGGCGAAGTGTCCGTCGTCGGCATGGCACAGCGCATTCCCTCGCTCGCTCTGGGGCACAAACAACTTCCACGGCCCATCCTCAAGGGGGGGACGTGTCTCTACATGGTCGTTGACTACTCGCCACTGCTGGACCAACGCGTCTGCGCATTCCTGGCATTTGCTTTGACATGTGGGGCAATCGCGTTGCGCCGCCACCACTTGGCAGTAGATGCTGTTGACATTGGTCTCTTGCGGTACCGCTATCAGCTGGTACAGCTGAGCGTCAGTTGGCTGAGGTCCGGGCGGCAGGATATCTTCCCATTCCGTCATGTCGTGTACGATGACGTCAGTGCGGGGCACGCGCGACAACGCGTCGGCTAGCTGGTTGTCATTCCCTGCGACATGTTCGACCTCAAAGTTATAACCCTGCACTGCCATTGACCATCGCGCGAGTTAACTGCGCGCTTCGCGCATGGACTGTAGCCACACGAGACACCTGTTGTCAGTGCGCAAAATGAATCTCTGGTATTACAGGTAGGCTCTGTAACGTTTCACAGCCCACACAACTGCTAAGCACTCCTGCTCATTCACATGGTACCGTCGTTCCGTGGGGCCAAACTTGGCGCTCGAGAATTCTATCACTCGTCTTGCTCCCATGTCGCCGTATTGGTACAGCACTGCACCAACCCCTTCTTGACTTGCGTCCGTCTGGAGGTACAGTGGGCGCTGGCAGTCGTAGTGGGCTAAGGTTTCACATTTTGTGAACGCAGCCTTAATGTCTCGGAATGCCTTGTCAGCCTCTGTGGTCCAACTGTATCGTTTCTGCGGGGATAGGAGCGCTGTCAATGGTGCCGTTATGTTCGCGAACCCCTGGATGTCTTCGCGCAACCAGTTTATCAGGCCGAAAAACTTGCGTAGTTGTTTGCGCGTGCCTGGTGGTTGGCACTCCTCCACTAGACACAGGTGTTCGGCGTTGGGTTCAATCCCCTTCTCGCTGACCATGTGGCCTAGGAATTCGATGTTTGCCTTACGTATATGGCATTTGGGTACTGCGCATGTCAACCCATTGCTGGCTAGACGTTCTAGGACGAGCGATAAGTGGATCAGATGTTCTTCCCATGTGTTCGACCATATGAGCACGTCGTCGAGGTAGGCTAACGTGAACTCGCCTGCCAGCCCACTAAATACCTGCACCATCATCGTCTGGAACGTCGCAGGTGACCCTTTTAGGCCGAATGGCAGAGCGCAAAATTGGTATTGACTGCCATCGGGGGCCGTGAATGCGGTTTTCTCCCGGTCGTCCTGTCGCAACGGAACTTGCCAGTAACCGCTCCGCAGGTCTAGGGAGGAAAATACCTTCGCACATCCAATGGCTGTTAGCACATTCTTTACGCTGATGTATGGTGGGGACAGGTTTTCTGTCGCGAGATTCATGCGCCTCAGATCTACGCGGAAACACAGCGTGCCATCTTTCTTGGGGGATAACGTGATTTGTGAGTTGTACCGGCTGTTGGCCGGTTCAATGACTCCATCTGCCAGCATTTCCTGTATCTGTTCCTTAATAATTTTGGCCTGATATGGTAAGTAGCCCCGAGGGGGCGTATAAATAGGCATTTGTGTGGTGAGGTCGATTCGGTGTTCCGTCACTGCAGTACGTCTCAGGATATAATTGACCGCGAACACTTCCCTCCTCTCGGCTAACAGCTGTTGAAAAGCCTCTCTGTAAGCTGAGGGTACTTCGTTTGAGATATCCTCGAGTGTAACTGTGGTTGTAAGTTCCCTTGATTTCGCCTCTGTACTGTATGCTGTTCTATGTTCGACAGTGCCGAAGTGAATGCGTCTCGCCGCGGGCTGCACCACTGTGTTCTGCTCAGTGAGCCAGGGCAGGCCCAAGATGGCGTCCTCCCTCAACTCTGGTGCGACCAAAGCAGTTGTTATGGTCTCTATGTCCAGTGATGCGCATAACAATGGTGGCTTGGCCTATCGCCTGGCACTTCGCACCCTCGGCAGCTAGCTGAACACCCTGATTGAATTTCGACATGGTTTTAAGGTTAACAAATTCTGGCCAGATCAAACTGTGTGAAGCTGCTGTGTCCACTAAAGCATAGCAGCTAAGGTTGTTTACACTTACTAAAATCTTTATGGACGGATGGTGTCTACTATGGATTTGCTGGAGTAGAGCGTGTTGTGGTGTCTGGTTGTTTCACATTTACACTGGGGTGCACGGTGACGTCAGGTCCCGTGGCCCCTACTGTCAGTTTCCCGACTGGGACATGATATTCTTATCCCCTTGCCTCGGCCTTGCCGGCACTCTAGGACAGTCCTTATGCCAGTGCAACTGGTTGCCCAGGCAGAACTTGCACGGAAACGAGGGTGGTTTGGTGTAGTCCAGCGAGCGTTGCTGTTTCGGGTTGGCATGCACATCACCCTGGGAATAATCACTCTCAGACCTTGTGTTCCTTGCGCGTTGTCGCTCGCCGCCTGTCGCAATTACCCTTAGTGTTATTGGCTGTGCAGCTGTTGTGGATCTGTCAGTGCATCCACTCCCGCGCAGTGTCGCGGGCGGCTGGAGTGTCTCTCTCCCGAACAGTGCGGTGGCCTTGATGAATTCTTCCGGTTCGTACGTCAATAGTGGCACTAGCGAAGCACGGAATTCTAGGCGCACGGTTTCGGCGATTGTAGTGAGCACTTGGCGCGCACTAAGATGTGGTTGGTACTTGCGCAGCAGGTGGTACTTGCGCGATGCAAATGCTGACAGTGGCTCATTCCCCTGTGGTTCCAGCGCTAGCCGACTTTGAGCTTGTAGTGACATGAACACTTCCCCGTATTGTGACAGGAACAGTCCCCGAAATTCGTTCCACGCCATCCCATATCGCGTCATACTTGACCACCACTTGCTGGCTTGGTCCGTCAGCTGCTTCCCGATGACTTGCGGCTATTCTTCGTCACTAACGCCGTACCGGTGTAGGCGGCCTTCACAGTCATCGAGGAATACCTCCGGGTCCTCGCTCGTTAGTCCCGCGAAAGTTGGTAGTGTCTGGAATTGGTGTGGTGTCGACATGACCGGCGAGCGCGTCGCGCCCGTCTCCATCATGCGTGGCGTCACTGGAGCGCTCCGTGCGCTCATAAACATTGGTGATAGGGACATGTTCTGAATGACTGTGATAGTTGTTCGTGGGATAGCACTGTGATCTAGATTGCTGACCCCGATGGAAAGATTCTGAAAGTTCAGTGTCGCCGCCGGAGGCTGTTGCGTAGCAGCGATACAGCCAAAACACAGGAAGCCCGTGCCAACTACAGTATGCTTCTCCTCGAACACAAGGCACTCCACATGTGCGGTCTGCTCA
>PNEQ01038347.1:14954-32013 GCA_003012365.1 Medauroidea extradentata | reverse complement strand
ATCAACTCTCTATCCCGAAGGGTTCGATAGATATCAATAGTTGATTGGAAACACATTTAACGTCTTTTCAGCCCCTTAAAAGTTGAACTTCGAAAAATCCTTAAATTGGCTAATATGCATTTTTACGAGTGTCCTATTAAAGTAAAAATCACGATGATAGGCCGTCGGGTTCGAGCTCTATCGACGATTCTTCGGAAACACATTTCACCCCTTTTCACCCCCTTAGAGATCGAATTTCGAACAATCCCTTCTTAGTGCTCGCCTACGACCTGAAGGGAACCCCCACAAAAAAGTTCACGATTCTAGGTCCAGTGGTTTGGGCTGCAGTTTGATATGTCAGTCAGTCAGTCAGTCAGTCATTCAGTCAATCAGTCACCTTTCATTTATATATATATATATAGATAACGCAAGCTGTTTAATAAATAATTTTCAAACCACATACAATGTAATAAAATAAACACAGTAATTCATTTTAGTTATATAGTGTAAACCACATATTCGTGTTAAGTAAAACCTTATATTACTTTCAAAGTTGCATGTTTAAATGCCACAGGATGGGTGTTTACAAAAATAAATGGCAATTGTTTACAAACACAGCTGTGGCGGAAGGATACATAGTGGTTTTCTACCATTGGCACTACTTTCAGAGAACTGGCAGATTTAGGACAATTTATACGAATTATATATCAAAACAACTACACACGAGATTCGTGTGAAACTACAATAAAAAGGTGTATTGGACTTTGCTTAAAACATTATATCATTAAAAGATGGGATCACATGAAATTGTCGGTCAGGCGAGTGTTCTACGATACCACTGCACGCCGTTTCGGTGTCATACGCTAGAGGTGATACCGCACCGGATGAGCTGGCCAACATCGCCCTTGGTGGCGTGCCTCACTCAAACAAACTCTCGGCCACCATGTGGGCGCCTTAAGGCGCTCGCCTGCCTGCCTTGTAACTACGTTGCAGTGTGCTAGCAGAACGCTTTTATCTAAGAAACTACTAAACGTATTTCTAACGTGTGCATTTACGAAAAGAACAAACACTTCAAACGACATCGGAATAGTAGTTTCAAAACATCACGTTAATTGGATAGACCATTTCAGAGCACCTCAAAATGGCTCAAAACGGCTTTTTCAATCTATTATATCTAAACAGCTACTGAAGGGATTCGTGTTAAACTACAATAGAGAGGTGTATTGGACTTTACTTAAAACATTCCACCAATAAAAATATGGGGACACTACTGAAAGTGTCAGTCAGGCGAGTGTCCTACGATACCACTGCACGCTGTTTCAGTGTCTTGAGGTAGATGTGATACCGCGTCAGTTAAGCCAGTCAACATCGCCCTTGACGCCGTGCCTCACTCACACAAACACACGGCCACCAGGCTGGCGCCTTAATGACGCTGTATACAACAATTTTCATTACCATGTTTTTATTTTTTATTTGTACCAGATATATTTTTCTTATTTTAGACACACAATGTGGCTAAATTTTTCTCTTAAGAAATTTTTTTATCTCTCTTAGTTTTCTCGTAATGGCTTATTAAAGTCAAAATTTGCACGTTTCCGTTTTAAGGACTGCACTAAAACCAACCTATATACCAAAATGAACAAATTCGCAGTGAATAAAGAGTTCGCAGTCAAAATCTCACGTGCAGAACAACAAAGAATATTTTTTTTTGTATTTAAATAAAAATGCTGAACTTTAAAATAAAAAGGTAGAAAATTCTATTAATTTTTTTAAATACAAAAATATTTTATTTCGTGGTTTAACACTGCTGAATTTGTAGCCCACAACATCGTTACTCACTGTGAATATTTTTTAAGTTGGGTAAGTGAGTTGGTTTTAGTGTCGTCCTTAAAATAGGAACATGCAAATTTTGGATTTAACGAGGCATTACGCAAATACTATACAAGATAAAAAAAAATTATAAGAGCAAACTTTAGTCGTATGTTGTGTCTAAAACAAGAAATAAAATATCTGGTACAAATATAAAAGTAAAAACTTGGTGATGAAAATTGCTGTATAGGGCGCCGTCAACCGCAATTTTCATCACCATTTTTTTTTTTTTTTTAATTTTTATTTGCACCAGATTTTTTTCCTTATTTTAGACACAAAATGTGACTAAATTTAGCTCTTATGAAATTTTTTTATCTCTCATAGTTTTTGCATAATGACTTGTTACAGTCATATTTTACATGTTTCCGTTTTAAGGACTACACTAAAACCAACTGATATACCAAACAAAAAAAATCACAGTGGATAAAGATATTGCAGGCTACAACGTCATGCTCATAAAATAAAGAATAAAAGTTATTTGTATTTAAAAAAAATGCTGAAACTAAAAATAAAAATTTTAAAAATTCAAATTTTTTTGAGTTTGGTATATCAGTTGGTTTTAGTGTAATCCTTAAAACGGAAACATGCAAAATATTACTCGAACAAGCCATTACGCGAAAACTATGATAGATAAAAAAATTTCTTAAGAGCCAAATTTAGTCACATTCTGTGTCTAAAATAAGAAAAAAATATCTGGTACAAATAAAAAATAAAAAAATGGCGATGAAAAATGCGGTAGACCGCAAACTTAAGATTCTGTCTTTTTGAAATTAAAAATAGTTTATTTAGAAATTTTTTGTAATTGTTTATGCTGGTGAACTAAAGGAAATTAAGTAAACTGTAATATTTTAATGGTGGTGACAAAGCACCTGTGGCACTTGCCTTGCTCACGTCTACAATATGCCGGGCACTCTAGATGCATGGAGTCAGTGATGTAAGTGTAAGCAACCCGAAGTTATTTTACATTCAATTACTACCTTAACTTTAGTCCAAGTGTCCGGTTAGGCTCACACAAATCAGTCTTTTGTTTATACCTTTCTATATTCCGTCGGTTATGAGATATAAATGACCGCATTTGTGAAGATAATTTCGGAAGCTAGTGAATAACGATGCCTCCTATATTTATAACGACAGCCACTATATTTACGCTTAAAAATTAGAACGTCTTTAATTTTCAGTCAACCAATGACAATCGCTAAGTCTCGGATTGGTGAAAAAAGAAACCGAATCGCGCCTGAAATTTTTGCGGTGTATCATTTCCATTATGAAAAAATTACAAGTTGTGCGAGTGTAAATTAGGCACAAGCAACTTTTTTGTATCCTTCTAACTTGAGAAATTCTGGTAATTCCATTCTATATGTCAGTATCTACGTTTACGTTAAGGCATTACTTATAAGCGAAAGAAATTCGATCTTAGCTCCGTTACCTATTTTTTACTTTCGTAAATCTTCAATACGTGGTTAAATGGCAGAATTGTGCTAACCGTTATTAAATATTTAGTTTTATAACGCATGAAACACCTTCAAAATTTTTTTCCGCTTCTTCTGTAAACTTCCAGTTTTTGGAGTCACGAAGTTTTGTCGTCGTGAGAATATGACGTGGAAAATATGTGAACGTCAACTACGCGAATACAGCAGTTCCTTCAGGAAATAGTTGATGGTCGCTGGTTGCTACGAGTTCTCTCTCTCTCTCTCTCTCTCTCTGTCTGTCTGTCACTGTATCTGCTTCTCTCTCTCTCTCTGTCCCTATGTCTCTCTCTCTGTCCCTCGTTCTCTCTGACTCTCTGTCGCTCTATATAGCGCGCAACAGCGCACATGAATCAACGGTGTCGATGTACGATGTTCTCGGCGCTAGTTCTGCGTTAGTCGGCACACAGCATGGTAACATGGCGGCGCGGCTAGCAGATCGCCGGCCGATATCAGGCAATATTCTACTACGAGAGTCGCCTCGTGTTCCTGAGACCACGATTAACGATCTGTTCACTGTGACATGTTTCAGCCTCTGGTATTCCGAGTGTTCGTGGTTTAACATCCACGGACAAAAAAACATACCGCGTTTGTTATATGCCCATCGATTAATTGCTGTTGTGGCTTTAGATATACGTATATTTGTTACGGCAGTAAAAATCATCGTTTATGGTGATTTATTTTGTGCATGTTTTTTGGCACTCCGAAATTTGTGAACTTCATTCAGTAAGCCATGAAACAAGCATGTGAAAGCAGACTTCTTGCAAGGTATACTGTACCATACTTTCTAAATAAATTCATGACAAAAAAGACACGGCAATGAGTTGTAACTGAAAATAGTGGGTGGAGTTAGTGTCTTTGAAAGATTCTTGTGATTGGAGTAAATGATTTATTAAAATATGTGGACGTGCACCATTGCAGTCCTATGTGGTTTCAGAAAACCAAGAGAGTATAAAGAAAAACAGTATAAGGAAACAGGCGAAATTGTCTGTAGTCAACACATAGATAAACCAAACCTGAAATATCCAAAGAGGCATAACACTCCTTTTTCTTAGTTGTCTGTGCTGTCTAAATTTAGGTGTTCTGAATTTTTTTTTTTTTTTAGTTTTGTATATTTTTGTGATTTGACACAATTTCTCTCGGAATTTTAAAGGTTTTGTTATTCATGTATGTGTTGACTACGGCATATGTCCACAATATTTCACTAAACTGAGGAAACTGCGTTGCATCTCCTCAACTCCTATTTTCGCCACTTCCCATCGCAAGAAAATACGTTAATGAGTAGTAGTAAACTTCAAATGGGTGTAACGTTCTTTACATGTTATTCCTAAGCAGACTTCGCTCATGTGTGATGAACAGTTTTTTGAATAATTTTTTAACGGCTGAAGCTCTGCATACCGCTCGATGGCAACTTTACTGAAGGAAGAATTTTAAACAATGATAGACATGCATCGTCATTTACCACTTAAGTGTAAACAAAATTAATGCATGCAACGGAAATCAGACTTAATGAATAATGTCATACAGGTCTCTGGGCTAGACCTGCTTCTTGGTTGAAGTTCTTTTCATAAATGAGAAAACCGGGTTAAGAGGGCGTGGTACATAATTCAACGCTAAAAGCATTAATCTATAGCTGTAGGTTTCTTGAAGCCAATTTGCGAAAATTAAACAATAGCAATCCTAGTTAATAGTTTTAGCCAACGTTTTAATAAAAATTGTTTCCAGTGTTACGAACTTCTGAGGCACAATCTCTGACGCCGGAACCTCGTGCATTTAACTGCGGCGCAAGAGATCACGCGTAACGAATAAGTAATTCTGGATAAATATTTACTCATAAAGTTGGCAAGTACCATTATCTGGGATTGTCACTGAGTATTTCCTCCATATTGACTTCGAAAAAAGCGTAGAATTCAATTTATGTTTTCAGCGTTTATTTATCTACCACGCACTCTTAATATACGCTTTCCTCTTTAGTGTTATTTTCAGGTTATTTTAATTCCCCCCCCCCCCCAAATCATAAATAATTTATTTCATACAATTCCAGGAATGATTAAACATCCTCTATGAAATAACTTAGAATGGTTGAATTTGTCTGCGGGAGGCAATGAATCGATGTAACTCTAAGGGTGTCGGTGACAAATGTATGTAGTACGCAAGACATTTAACTGAAGCGCAGTTCCTTACGTTTATTACTTTTTCCTAAGGGCACTGGTAAACAAACCATTTTATTTATGGGATATGATTGTTTGTATATTTGTATTTTTCGTACACGATTGGCTTTTTTTTATACGGCAGTCCATAAAAAGCCTTCAGATAAGAAAACCATTCAATTCCAGCATGATATTGCGAACAGATAAAAATTCTAATATCTACTAGTGACATTTATTTAATATTTGTATTTTATTCTAAATTAAATAAGACTTCTCGAACAACGCGCTGTTGCCGAACACGTGAATTGCCTTAGAAATTACTGGTATTACGTTTTCGACCCTGTCTGATTCTAGTTTTTGGAGTTGCAGGGTTTTCCCACGAGGATGACTATATGTGGTTTAACATGTTCTATGGAACACGAACCAAATATGGTGCATCTTTCCAATGATTCGTGTAATTTAAGTGTGTGCTCGTGAAGGAAATACAACTGTAGTTACTTTAAGTTCGAAACAACATTAAAGTTTCTCATCTTCCCTGCTGTGTGTCCTGTTTTGAATTCCACCATGATTAGTTTCCTAGTTGTCGTCTGCGCCGAGTAGCTGTCTCCGCTTTTCTCGGCTTTGAATTAATTTCTGTCCGAAGAACACACTGCATGACGAAACATTACCTCCCGGGCGTTTCCGGACTGCGCGCGAATATTTCATGTGTAAAGTTTACTGTAACTTCCTAACATGGCATTTAACGGCAGCCTTAAAGAAAGTCCGAATTATAAGTTACCCAATCAAAAAAGTTCGTAGAGCATCACTTTGACGTTTTAATTAATTTTTTACGTTTCGAAATGCGTAGCATCCTTCACCTGTATACCTTACCTTCAGTATAAAAAAGTTACTTCAGCTATTTGACAGTGAAGATGACGTCTTTTGCATTATTACTGCCATCTTGTGACCTTGACATTTGTCCCGAATTTGACCTACGTGGTGAGATTCCCGACTCACGCCGTGTTACTAATAGTACTTTAAAGTGATTTACTTGTTAGTAATTTAGCATGTTTTTATGACTAGAGGTACGTAAATTTCGCAGATATATTCCAGGTCAGGTTGAACGCCAATTATGTATACTTCATTCTTGTCATGTCTGTGACTTGCTGGCGGCTGTTACGAAACGCGTTTGACTACTGCAAGCCAGTAGTAAATAAGGAAATAATGCAAAGTGCTATCGCTTGCTACCTGCTTGTACGGTTATAAGCCAATAGATAATCGATTGTGGCCAGTGGGTGTATAGGACTGACAAGTCTAGGCTGCTGCCAGATGAATCCGCGAAATTGACGTACCTCTACTTATGACATAAGATTTGACAAATGAAAATCCACTACGTGTTTCCGCCTTCGGGCAAGGTCATATTGTGTATGATAGAAGGCCGGGGTGAAGGTTGGGCCGGCTGTTCGACTAGCGAGACGTGCCTGTCGCCCGTCCGACCTGAGGAATATATGAGGTTGAGGTGAGTGATGAACAGTGGCGGAGTGAAAGAGTCTAGGGAAATGGGAGGCCCCCGAGAAAACTCGCCTGCCAACGGCAACGTCCACATACGAAATATCTTAGACCACGTGGGAGGCGAGAGTTCTGGCCTCTCGACCATCGCGACCCCAAGGATTCGACAAATAACTTAAATATTTAACTACAAATAAAGTCATTGATTAAACATATCAAATCTAGCCACGTCAGGTTTTCAGTAAACAAAATGTGCTAATTGGAACACGGTTTAAAGCTTTGTATAAATTAGTAATTTAGTAATTTCACTTTTAACTTACTATGAATTAGTTAATCGCTGTCAATTTTTGAAAGTTTTCCTACTTCTTTAAATACTAAAAACTATATATCAGACTGCCAATTACGTCACGGTAATATAAAATCAAGTTGATTAACCATTTACACCCTAAAAAATGTTTTGGATTTCCACAAGAAAAATCTTTTGTAATTCACTGTCCAAAGGAATTGCTTGTAAAAGTATAAATATTGTTACTGCAGAGAACACTTACATGTATGTTTGCAAACTTACAAGGAGTAGCTTTTTTTATACTTGTAATAAGGAAACGCGACATTTGAAACAGTTATTTTATTCTGACCATGAAAATGTATTTACTTATTAAATAACGATTAACAATTGTAAATAAGTGTGACTATTTTTAGACAATTTGTGTACTAGTCTATGTGATCGCGCCCCAATATTATTTAATCTCCGTAACTTATTTATTGCTGGCTCTTTCTGATTGTATATAAATTTAATGTACAGCTCAATAATTTAACTTCTTTAACTTTGTAAGGCGGAATATTAACTTTAGTCTATCATAATGCATACCAGAAGATGTGTTTTGTGTATAACACTATAATTATGACAAACCCTTGAATTTGGTAAACTGCCAAGTTTATCGTTTATGTGTTTTTCCAAAAAAAAATTACAGAGAAGTTCCTTGCAAAAATTTTTAGAGTGTAGTTTGGCCAAAATGTCAATCAACCGTGCGTAAAACCTGTATCTCTGCCTGAGAATGGGAAGCAATGCCACTAACACTGATTTCAAGGCAACCTTGGTCTTCAGCAGATAATGATGCGGTAACCTTCCAGAAATAGCATCAGGGCTTGTACGAGACTTAATATTAAGGAAATAAATATCTTGTCAAGTTTCACGTTTTACAGTTACACTCTACGGATAAAAATCAATGGAAAAATCGGATAGTCGTTAAGTAGTGAAAAGCAAATAAAAATCTTGTCCCAGTAACGGGAACACGGTAATTCTGCGGCTATCATTTGTCTCCAGGAGGCATTCAGAATAAGCTGGTGTAAAGGCAAAGAAGAAAGAGGAAGAGGTTACAAACAACTTAGTGAGGTCACTGCGCAAGAAACAAATTTCGCACAATAATGTTTCCCGTCACTCTCCTCACCAAACACTAGCTTCCCCATTTATGGGCTTGTCTGGCTGAGAAATGTACGCAGGTATTTGCACCTGGTAATATTTTTGCACCTCCGGCATGATATGGAATGGAGGAAAGTGAGGCTGGTGAAAAAATATAATGTTTTGACAAACAATTACTATATATGTTTACTCGGGTAAAGCTGCAACTCGTAATATATTTTAACACCATAATGTTTGAAAAAATTTGCAAAAATATTATGATAGGATACTTTCGTTAGACATTTGCGTATGTTAGCAGTACTGAGCTACGAGCTTCTTCTAAAATGTTTAAATAATAACTAACAAACCATGAAATCCTATATGACAGGTATCTTCCACAGCTGGATTCTCCGAGTTACCTTAATTGACAATATTTGTTTTGTTGTTTCTGGACTAGTGTTAAACCAAACACTGGATGCCTGAAGTAACAATAACTAACGAGACTGTTTGACCTAATATTTCGTTTGAATATTTGTTTTGAACGTAACACGCTATTCTTTGGGTATCAACTATTTATGTTTACTAATTTTGTACACATCAAATACTGGTTTATTTAATTACCTACATAAGAATATTTAGAATTTTTTTTTCAAAACGGTATAGCTAATTCAGCCATGATATGTGTGTCAAGTTTCAAGAAAAAAAAATTTTCACTATTTGGTTACGTCAGATCAAACAACTTTGTTGGTAGCGATTGCCAGCCATATTGGGGTTTGTATATTCACAGTGGCAGGTCAAGGGTAAAATCTCTACTGATTCAAGGTGACTTACAAATGATACTTTAAGGTACGTGGAATTAGCTTCATAATGTTTGCTTTGGAACTGCAACTTTAAGGTTGGGGCAAACAATAGTATGGTTTGCTGCTAGTCACATAAACCATCATGTTGTTTCGAGCAAACTCCGCTCTATTCTGCTGAATGTTTTCCATTGGGTAAAATAAGTCAATGTTAGCTATCTAAAATATTTATTAAATTAAATATTGTATGCTTGCTATTTATATGCAAATTCCGTTTAATTTTAAAATTATTAAGTAACTAATCTGTAACAAATTATATGTACTAATTACAATGTTGGTAATATGATATTATTTACCGTAAACCCAAACAGAAAATATCAAAATCAGATTATATAAATATATATATATATATATATCGGTACCTCGGAGGCATAAGACACTATGTCCCCTTTTTTTCAAAATATCCTTTTTACCATAATCATTACTACAGCTTTAATACTTTCTGGTGGCATACAACATAAAGTCTGTGTTATGTCAGAAACTCCAATTTTTGTACATTAAAAACCTGAATTCACTAGTGAATCGTGCTCTTCAAACTGCTCTACTGAAAAATGTGATTTTTGTGACATAGTGTCTTATGCCTCCGAGGAACATATATTTATATCCTGTACTCTGTCTGACAAAACTCCAGTAAAATTTGAAATTCGCTGAAGGTGCGTAACTGCTTACATTATACAGGGTGTCCGCGCTTAACGTTTAAAACTCTCTGTAGTGGCGTAGAAGACATTCAGACAAGTATTTTTTTGTATAGGACACTTGGGAAGTAATCGGACGGGAAATGCCTTAAATTTGGTGACGAAGATTTAATATGTTGTCACACCTGCGTCACGTCGTAGTCGTCAGTTAGCAGCTCAAAATATGGTGCAGGTACAATTGCAACGGTCCCCCACATCTTCGTGATGTCAGCATGGCTCAGTGCATGTTTTGAAGTCAGCCTTCCGGGTTCGAATCTCGGTCCCATCCATTGTTCTTATTCCCATTTTGTTCTCGTTCTTTAGAAGACAGTGTGGTAGCCTTGACTGACACGAACAAGGAAAGAGAGGTGGCAGTCGAATGCAGTCCTGTGTGGGCGTGTGTGTGTTTGCGTCTTTGTTTGGTGTTGTCAGTAGTAGTAGTGCAACTGTATCGACTGTACAGCGAAAGCTTTGTTGGTCATAGTGCTACCACAAAAATGAACAGGTTTACTTTCAATGAACAGGTTTACTTTCAATGAACAGGCAGATATGCATTTGTGTTTTGGTGCTGCAAATTCGAATGCGCTCGCAGCTCGGCGTCTGTATGCAGAAAGATTTCAGCAGCGTGTTTTACCGAGCCATGTCTATTTTTCGACTGTCGATCGTCGACTACGTGAAACTGGCTCTGTGCAAGTAAGTAAACGCATAACGATGTTTTGTATCCAAACGTGCCGTTATGTCGGACAAAAAACCTAATTTACATAACATTTCCTTAGACTCATCGAGAACGTGGGGCTCGCCAACCTCTCCCCAACGTGGTCCAGGAGGCTGTGTTCCAGCGGGTCGATAACGACCCTTGCACCAGCACCCGTCGCATCGTTGGACAATTAGGTATTTCGAAAACGGATGTCTGGTCGGTATTGAAGGGCAATGGATACAAGGCGTATCACAAAACCACAGTTCAGAAGCTTAACCTAAGGGACTACCCCCTTAGGGTTCACTTCTGCGAGCGATTTCGCGAAGAATCTCTTCAAAATCCTGAATCTCCCTCACTGGTATTGTTTATTGACGAATCCAACTTCAATGAAAATGGCATTTTCAATTCCAAAAGTAATATCCATTGGGCTGTGAACAAACCGCACAGTGCGTACGAACGTGGCCGACAAGAAAAGTTTAAAGTTAATGTCTGGGCAGGTATTTTAGGAGATCATTTAATAGGTCCCTACATTTTACCAGAGAGACTAACGGGTCCTAACTACCTCGTGTTATTAAGAGACGTCATACCGGAGCTGCTCGAAGATATTCCTCTCGAGGTGCGAGCAACCATATGGCTACAACACGACGGGGCGCCGGCACACAGTGCAATACTGGTACGAAACCACCTGAACCTTATGTACCCTGGACGGTGGATCGGGCGTTTCGGTCCAATTCCCTGGCCTGCGAGGTCACCTGACATCAATCCCTTGGATTTTTTCCTTAGGCGCTATGAAGGAATTAGTGTACGAAACCCCTGTAGAAGACGGAGATGATCTTGTTGCCCGCATTGCCGCCGCAGCGTTGGAAATCCAACAACAGCAAGGCATTTTTGCCCACGTACGTCAACCAATGGTTCAGCGTTGCAACGCCTGCATTGCTGCTAACGGTGCTACCTTTCAGCAATTGTAAATAATCGCGAGACAGACATTTATTTACTTTTCAGTTTGGGAACATTTTTATTTATGTTATGGTAGTTGAAACTGAGTTGTTCAGACGCGGCCTAATGTTGGCTGTGGAAGTGTTATTGTTTAATAATTGATATAAAAACATTACCGATGTTTGCACTCCATCGTCTTCTTTTTTACAACAGCCTTTAACGTTTCTGTACAATTCATGAAAGAAGTAAACAAATGTTACACGAACCAAAACCTTATTTTGATATGAAACACAAAAGCGTCGTTTCTTTGCACAACTAAAACAATGAGAACATAATGCAGGGCTTTGCAAACATACCATACATAAAATCACATTCCATCACAATAAGACATGAAATTTTGAAGGGACCACGACTCGAACTCCGGAAGGCTGACTTCAAAACATGCACTAAGCCATGATGATATAATGGAGGGGAACCACTGCGATTGTACGTGCGCCATATTTGGTGCTGCTAAATGACAACTAGGGCGCGACGTGGGTGTGACATCATATTAAATCTTCGTCACCAAATTTAAGGCATTTCCCGTCCGATTACCCCCCAAGTGTCCTATATAAAAAATGCTTGTCTGAATGTCCTCTACGTCACTACAGAGAGTTTTAAACGTTAAGCGCGGACAACCTGTATACTGTCAGTCACGTTAGAAGACAAAATGTACTGAACATATGGTGACATGAACATCTTAGGTTCCTTTCAGAACTATGTCGTCTGACATTGCGGTAACACTCAATAAATAGTAACCTTCAGAACAATCAAAATTTACTGACGCTATAAGACACTGAAGTGTTTAATGCAGTAGCGAACCAAGTACATTTTCTTAACTGTTTAGAAAAATAAGTTTGAATTAGGCCACGAACCCTGATCTTCAGGATTAATATACATAACTTTTTTTTAGTGTTTACTTACGTCCCCCGGTTTTATGCAGTCATTAATAAGGGACGGTTTACAAACTATGTAAACGTAAGAAAACGACGCAAACATCCATGTCCGTGTTGGGATTCGAACCCACGACCTCTTGCACCGAAGGACGGCATGCTACCGACCATGCTACGGAGACCGGCTATTGTAGTTTCATTACATTTTTTGTCGTGTTTATTTAGTCTTGTTTACACCTAATATACCGTAAGATAAAACAAGGGCTTGACATCGAGGTCTCTAGCGCCGGTGAGGGGTGACATGAGATGAGTATGGAGAGGGGCCGGAATGAATGGCCAGGGGTAATCGGGAGATCCACGAGAAAACCCGCCGACCAATGGCATCGTCAGGTACTATTTCCACATACGAAAATCCGGGGACCGACCCCGCAGGGAATCGAACCCGGATCGCCATGTTGGAAGGCGAATGTTCTAATCGTTCAGCCACGGCGGCCCTCAGGCATCAGTAAAACGATGCTCCTAAAATTATTCGATACAAATAAATATCGACTTTTCATACGTCAACATCCCGGAACAGATGAAGTAGCATGCCGCGAGCTGTCCGCGCAATAAAACCTTCCCCCCCTTCCCCACCAACCTTCTTTAACACCTAGCACAGTCATACTCGATTCCTCTGAGCGAAGAAGTCGTTCGTGAGTCGTAAACACTACCGAACTGTTTGCGGCTCGACTACCCGCGGGGCGCTGTCGTTCCGAGAGAAAGTTCACGAGAGGTCACGACGTGTACCGTCCTCCCCCCCTCCCCCAAGTCCCGAACCAGCCCCAAACGTTGACATGTGACCTTTCACACCCACGCACCCGGCCGTGTGCAGTGGACGCACCAATGGCCGCAAGGCGAGACAGCGCGAAACTAACCAGCCTTCGAGTAATTATTTACAACAAATTATTGGAAAACAAAGAGGATAATAACCCTGTTGATTTATGCACACTTAGGGTTTCCAAGCCTCTGTAATGTTCCTAGTTAGACCATTGGGAGAAAACGCAACCCTGGCACACAGGATGTAAAAATGTTATGTACTCCGCAAAAATCCTGGCGAAAAACTTTTTTTTATATAAACTATACAATTTGAACCATGACGAAGTATGTTAATTTTGCTCGCTGACAACTTATGAAAAATTGAATCAGAAATGAGTTTTCAATTTGTCCGTTAAGAGAAGTCCTTCGCGGTGTCGAATTTCCACCTTTGACGCGTGGGAACAGTGCAGCGTAGCGATAAGAGCCAGTGCTCCACGCTTGACGAGAAGCATATCGCCTCTATTCGCAACGCGCCAAACTGGCGTGCAAGGTTTCTGTTGTAGTCTTTTTACTATGGAACTTTAAAAGGTGGCCCCAATATCTTATTTTTGAATAGTATGAAGTAAAGACCAATGCATGCCTCTCGTTTTGCACTTTACAAATTCCTGTAATATTTTCGGAGTTACAACAGTCTAAAAAATTCGTTTTCAGCCTCTTTGAGAGGCCCGAATAGCATGTTTCTAACAAGCGTGCCGTATTTTTGAAAAAATAGAAGCATGGTTTCAAGTGTGTGTTGTTTTCGTAGGTAAACATAATATGAATAAGTTAAGCGGTTTCGCGTAAGTAATGATACGCGTGACACGCTGCAACGCCGTCCAAGCGCCAGTCGAGGACTCTTCTTAAGGCCATGCTCTCTATCTAATTTCTACTTTTTAGCGATATTAATTTTTTGCGTCTAAACGAGAGCAGATATAAAAAATTTGTCCGGCAGTTATGTTTAAAATCATCTTCTCCATTTTGGCAGATTTTTTCAAGGCAGTATATAATGTGGTTTCAGCGAATTATGTAATTAACGAAATACAGATTGACTTTTTAGTTGAAACATTATAGGTACTTTCTTACTTTGAAAAAAAAAACTACCTTCGTAAAAACCATTTTAAACCAAACTGCACGACACCTTTTTTTACATCTGGTCTCGTTTACGCTTAAAATAATAATTATCGCTAAAACAATATAAACTAAAGAGCATGACCTTAAGATAATAAACTGGGAGTAATTTCTTGAGTAACGACTTTTTAATTCAGTTGCTTTTCACATAAAATGAAAAACACTATATTAAACAATGATACCTTGACTAGTGATTTTATTGAAATTGTGGACCTACGTCATTAGGAGAGTGCTACGTCATCTTAGAAGACCATGAGTGATGATGTATAAACAAAGGGAAAAAAGCTGATATTGCCTTTAGTCAACACACACATAAATAAAAATAAGACAAAAAACATCCCATTAAAAATTACACCAGATCACAAAAATAAAACAATAAACAAATATTTTTGAAATTATTATTTTTTTTTTTTTTGTTTTTTTAAGAAAGTAACTTCTATAATCTCAGGAAATGCGGTAATATAATACCTCTCACGTATTACTGTTTACGTAAATAAATAAATTTCCTGTTTTTTTTTATGGGTTTTAGGTGTGTAGTGAAGACGAATAATATTCAAAAATTAGGACTCCACTGTTTAAAAAAAAAAACTTCTCAAAAAGTACCGGAAGTTTTTTCACCAATACACAGTGTTGAATACTTACTATACTTCACGTAGTAAATAAAGCAAACGTTGATTATTGTTTCTATACAGGTTTGAATGCTGAATGTTCCTTAAAAACCTATATGGATGCAACCAATGATGTTTGGAAACAAAAACCGTGTACCTTTTTTAACGCTCCTATATATTATTTTGTAAATTTATAAATATGTATTTGTTTTTACAGTGTCGCTTACGTCTGCACGCAACTGTGCTCTCTGAGAAACGCGGGTGTAATGTTATGTTTTTAGAATGGGTATTGTCACAAACACATAGATACGTAACGGACACATTTTTTCATCAATCTACGTCCTTCCGTCCCGTATCTACTTATAGTTAGAACTGGCCGTCATCGTCATGTAGTGTAAGTAATCAGTCCATTTTGCTGTTCGACTTTTAGTGGACGACACTTCGAGAGCCTGGACATATGGCAGATGTTGACGGTTGACAACAAATTACAGATGTCACTCAGTTATGCAGGATGGCCAAGAATAAGTGGTACAAATTGATAGGGATGGTAGATGTGCATGTTTGAAACATATTTGATTCAGGTACCCAAGTCCGGAAATGCATTTTTATACCTGAAAATGGCGCAACAAATAAACAGGGGGTAGGTAGGCAACCTGGCACGGACAGTGTCATCTGATGTCAATAACGACACATGTGTGTGTGTATTACCACTCAGGTTTATTCAGTAATGTGTACCCTGTAAATGTGCTGCTCAAAATGTCCTCCGCCACATCCGATACATGCAGTGCAGCGACGTGATATGTTGCGTCGCACATAGCCGAAGACAGCTAGTGTGATTCCGATGGTCTGGAACGCGGCATGTATCCTGGCCACCAGTTCATCCTTGCGGGTAGTATGTAAGACACACAACATGATGTCCACGTGATGTTTTCATTGTATTGTTGTCACCAGGTTGCCTAACTACCCCTTTTCCTTTTAGTGGCGTTTTCAGGTATAAGGAGGCGTTTCCAGACATGGGTTCCTTAATCAAATATGTTCCAAACATGCACATCTACCACCCCTATCAATTTGTAACACTTATTCTTGGCCACCCTGTATATGTTGCGCACTCGTGCACCGAAACCCCGTCGGAACAACTATCATGATTCTGGAGTAGACACTAAGCTGTTCACGGTGAACAGACCACATTTGCGGACAAACTTGATTAGGGTAATTATTAAAAATGTTTTTTTATAATAGTCTTAGACTTTAGCTTTTGAGAAAGAGACACACTATACAATTTGAATATACTTTACGACGCTATGTTTATATTAAAAAGTGGCAGAAAAATACAATTTGATTCGAAAAGCAAAAGTGACCAGGGCTTCAAAAGGGATACCTTTACCCTGAACCACCTGTACAAATATTTTCTCAAACTGTAGCGATGTATTGACCGTCAACCAGACTGAACTAAGCACGTGCTTCGTAGAAATGTTTGATATATATGGAAAAGGCTTGTCACGTGATATTGCTAGTTTGTGTAAACCAGGAGGAGGGTGAAGGGGTGGGATCCAAGCATGATTCAGACAACCCCTATAAATAACCACCCTGGCGCTCGCAGGACGGACAGTAACAGCACAATTTGTACGAATAACAACTGGAACATTTTTACAGAAGGCACGGTGCTATATCACACCCCAGAAGCCTGAAATATGGGCTGAGTACAGAATCCGCTGTGCCTCTGTAACCCGCGCCGTGACGGCGAACACAACCTCGGGTTAAAGGCTGGATGAGCTGGGGGTGTTGTTTACCCTAGTGGGTGTTCGAAAATGTGACAACGCGTTCGGCCAGATAGAGCTAGACTCCTATACCCTCTTCATGTAACCATCAGACCCTCGACGACGATGATCGGTGTGGTCATGTGACAGCGTCCGAGTGCATTTCTCCCGACACAGCGCCGATGAGGCTGTAATAACAACTTCCTGCTGGTGGTTGTGGGTTTGAAGGGGCAGAGTAGGGGGAGCAGGCTGGAAAATGGGGGAGGTGAACACCCCCCCCCCCCC
>PNEQ01038347.1:0-14854 GCA_003012365.1 Medauroidea extradentata | reverse complement strand
CTACCGTCCATTACACACTACAAAATAACCTGAACATGTGTTCTTTTTCCGTCTCCTCTCTCACAATTCCCCCCTTCTCACTCTCTCTCTCTCTCTCTCTCTCTCTCGCCGCGCGGGAATCACGCACGTTGCATTCGAAGCACGCCTTGGCTGTTAAAGAGCGCTCCTGATAAATTTTGATCAAATTTCAGGCGAGGAATGAAAACTGCCTGGTTACGTAGCAAGTCGGAGAGCTACGGTGTGTGCGCCACTGGAATAATATTCATCAGTTCCTGCAAAAAAAAAATAACTTTTCACTCGCTTCGTTTCCAACTCGAAGCGCATCTGGTAGACTATCGATTATCGACGACTGTGCACAGTCGATCAAGCATGCTGGCATTCCCGCCATAGGCCTACCTGCCGTGTCAGTCGGACGCCAATGTTCCAGTCGTTAGCGATCGATACTTTTTAATTTTCTCGTCTGTTCGGGATTGAAGGGTTGAATAGGGCACCTTAAGGGCGCCGCATACCGGCGCTGAGAGGCTCAAAAGCGACGGAGCAGTAAGGTCGAACATGAAGCGCGCATTAAATGCCGTGTCGCCTCAAGGAGCCAAGCGCTGAACTAGCGTGCAAGCTTCCCGCCGAACGGTTTTTACTATGGGACATTAAGTGTGCGCGGTAGATAAATAAACGCTGAAAACATCAATTGATTTCTACGCTTTTTTCGAAGTCGATATGGATAAAACACTCAATGACAATCCTAGATAATGTTATTTGCCAACTTTATTAGTAAATATTTATCCAGAATTACTAATTCGTTACGCGTGATCTCTTGCGCCGCAGTTAAATGCACGAGGTTCCGGCGTCAGAGATTGTGCCTCAGAAGTTCGTAACACTGGAAACAATTTTGTTTAAAACGTTGGCTAAAGCTGTATTCTAGGATTGCTACTGTTTAATTTTCGCAAATTGGCTTCAAGAAACTTACAGTTACAGATTAATGCTTTTAGCGTTGAATTATGTACCACGCCCTCGTAAGCGGTGACCATATAATTTTATTGGTGGAAAGTCTACAGCTAAGTTCAGTGCAGGTCGCAGTCTGAGTTTCACATACATCCGGTTAGTACATTTTGAAGTACGGAAGTCTGAAAAAGCAGTTTTTAGCCATGTTGGAGGAATTAGAAACAGTATTTTTAATGAGCGTGGTGTCTTAACATTGAGGTTCCCACCTTGCCTGTGGTTTGTTTTCTTTTCGTACGTTGGCACAATGGGCACACGTGGAATATTTTCGTAGAAAAAACCTGTTTACGAACACACTGCAACGCATTTGAAGCGTGGGGTAGGCGGCAGCCTTAAGGTGGCCATCTACCCAGGCTGCAGTACGTCACGCAGAGCTACGGACGTCACAAGATTATTCGAAAACTGATAATACCACTAAAGTGTTGTCTGCTTATTAATGCAATTAAAAGAACGTTGCAAGTGTACATTACCATTTCAGGTGCTCCATTTATCTGCAAAGTTTTTCTTTTCTTTTACGCTGACAGGGGACGCGGAGGCCGAATGGTTAGACCATTCGCCTTCCACTGAGACATGTTTATGTCTCACGGTAAATTTTTTTTAATTGGTATCAATGAGTGGCTCTGGTGGCCACTGCAATTAGTCTGTGATATTAAGTATTTTAGTATGTTTGCGTAATTGTATATATGCTGTATTATTTATTGTTTTTATTGGTATATTAAATTATTTCTTCGTATTTGTAAAACGGCTGTTAGCCCGTTTCCCGAAATGGCCGCTAGGTGGGGGGGCTGAGTCTGACGTCACTGGAAGTGGCAGAAAGAGTCGACAACCAGACGTCAGGCAAGATGGACGTGTATGGAAATGAACTGGACTGAACTTATGAAAGCTTTGAAAATACGATGGCAACGGAAATTTATTTTCTTGCAAGACGTTGCAGTATATTTTCAAATGCAGTGCAGTTTAAGAAAGCGTATAGTGCAAGTTGTGATAGTCGGCGTGCACAAGGGTACTTGGTGTGCTACTATGTGCAAAATTACGCAGCGTAGTTTAGTTTATGAAAACGAGAGTTTTTGGTTGCTGAAAGTTCTGGGCAATAAGTGGTACCATGGAAATATCCACTTAAAGAATTTTCAAACCTGCCTAGATCGAGGTGAGTTACCTCGAGGGACGGCCAGCGCCAAAACCGCCGAGTTGTATTGGGAAGCAGCTGTTACCTACGTCACACAGAAGTTCCGTGGAGAATCAGCTGTTTGTCTTGCACGGAGTTACGGGCCCCAACGATTGCGACGAGTGCATGCGAAGATCATAAAGTAGGCGACGACCTATGTATTTATTGCCGACAATTGCGGCAGGAAACGTAAAAATAGATATGTCAGACTCACCTCGGCCATGAACTTTAAACGTAATATTTATTACAGACTTTTGTTACGATATGTTAAAAGTTAATAGAGCTAACGTATTTCACAGATTATATTCTAATTAAAATTTGGTGTAGTTTCTGTAGATACTTGTTATGCATAAAATACACAATTTCAAAATTACAATTTATCGCGAAATTAATTTAACTTGCTTAGGATCACGTAAGTAAAAACCTCTTCTAGGCGACGTGCTCAAATATTTTGTTTGTATTAGGGCCTTTGATATACTTAAGGTGTTTTGTAACGAGTCGTTCATGGCTACAGGGCCCTTAAGGGCACGTCCCACCACCAAGGCGATCCGGGTTCGATTCCCGGTGGGGTCGGTCCCCAGATTTTCGCATGTGGGAATCGTGCCGGACGATGCCGTTGGTCGGCGGGTTTTCTCGGGGATATCCCGTTTCTCCCGCCATTTCATTCCGGTGCTGCTCCATATTCACCTCATATCGCCTCTCACCAGCGCTGAAGACCTCGATGTTAAACGCTGCCCTAAATCTCTCACTCATTCTTTCACGCTGACAAAAATGGTTGTTTTTGCGGTCCTTTTCAGGTGTGAAACTATTGGCGAAGAATCGTTTAAAAGTCACAGGAGTTAAAAATCGCATATTTATCTTCCATATTACGTCATAAAATGATAGGGTACCCAACGCATGCCTAAGGAGGTGAATTGCCGGCGAGAAGTCTGCATGCCAGTTCAGTGACTTTTGAGCCTAGAGGCTAGCGCGAGGCGTGGTTAGCGTTGTATGTCGTCCTTACTGCTTCACTTCCATGCCTCGAATGCGCTAAATACGTTCACCCAGGCACGTATTTTAATCTCCCATACCTAGGGACAGGAAAATTCCGCGAATTCAATGACCTGCAGGATAGAATCAACTATCCTACACTTAGGGACATGCAAAATCCGCGTTATTCTCTGACAGCAGACTAGACTCCAAGTGACTATAGGCTCGTTCGACGTCTCCCGCTGACGGATATTGTCGTGATTTGCCGCGGAGAACGCTTACACGGTAGAGAGACCAATCTCTGTAAAGACGTACCACACGTCAATGACAATAAAGGTTCGTGGCCAATTGAATCGCAGATTATGCTCTGTTATGTACAGGAAAGTGAAGTTTAGTCTGCTACCAAATGATAACGCGATCATTTGTCCATTAGTTGGTACTCAGTGGGACAGCAGACAATTAACGAATATTAAGTATGCATAGGCTACTAGATTCTAGCATGCGGGACATTGCATTAGCGAAATTTCGCTGTCCCTACTCATACCCTGTCACAAACCCTTCGCCTTTTACGGTACCTCGGTCAACGCGTTCCTGCGAGGAGCGAGGAATCGCTGACCCGTACTGTAGGGTAGCGCTCGTTAAAAAAAAAAAAAAAAACTTACCCTTTTTACCACGTTACACACCTCACCTCACACTTCGCGTTTCTACCGTCAAGCCACCGCCTGGCTTCGTAACGGTGAGTTTCATTAAATTTTCACGATATTACGTTCACCTCTGCAAAAAAAAATATATGTAGCTTGCCTTTCTTAATCCCATTTTTTATAACCGGTCTCGCCACAAAATTTCTATTTCAACATTATTTACGTTTTGCGTTATTCTGTAGCCGCACTGTCGTGGGTGGTTCGGTTTTTCCGATCCTGTGTAGAAATATCGGCAATTTGCCTGGTCTGTTCGTGTTTGTTTTCGAATTTTCTGGAATGTGTTTAAAGAATTTAGTTTAGATTTTGAATTTGTGTGGATTTTATGTTTAATACTGGTACAGCATTTGACCGTGGACGAAAGTTAAAGGTCATTACTAGAGGCACGAGTATTTCGCGTATTGATCTGGCAACAGCCTAGACTTCTCAGACCTATACACACACTGTCCAAAGTCAAATATCCATTGGCTTCTAACCGTATCACGTGTTGCCACCACGACTTGTTTCCTTATTTATCACTGGCTTGCAGTCGTCAAAGATGTGTTGAACCAGGTGTCGTCTAGTCACAGACGGAGTTGTGAAGTAGCCTACACATTATTGGCATTCAACCTGACCTAGAATCAATACGCGAAACAATCGTACCTCTAGTCATTACTAAAGACACTAGTTAATCGCGGGAAAAGTTTATTGTTTGCTAGGCTCCAACATGCTATATATAACAGTGAAGGTTTTGCACCTATATTGGCTATAGTTTATATGAAGCACTGTATCACTCTTCAACATACCCAATTAGAACTGTACAGTTTTAACACAGAAAGTGTGTGATTTGCCAGAAAACTGTTCACACGCGTTACTATTGAGATACTACAGTTTACAGGAAACTATGTTAAATATTTTAGCGATTTTCCAGTGTCTCTATTTATTACTAACGGGGGATAAATATTTTTTGTTGAGTTCATTAGTAGAACATTCCAGAGGCAAGCCTACCATACTCCAAGGTCAATCGTATAGAATTAACGCGTTGCTTGCGACAGATTCTACGTAATGACACCGTAATTCCAACGCAGCGTAGCAGGAAATCCAATGATTATTGTTCTAAATGAACAGCAATATACAGGTTGTTCAACTACTCGGACTGCGACTTCAGCATCGTAGTTTGCAGCTCATTAAGGCCATCCTCTTTAGTTCCACTTTTTTGCGATAGTTATCTTTTAAAACATAAACGAAATATCTGTCTGGCAGTTTTGTTAAAAATTGTTTTTGTCGTGATAGCTACTATTTCAAAGCAAGAAATTGTACGGTTTTGACTAAAAAGTCAACTATCCATAATTCCGTTAGTTAAATAATTAGGGAAAACCATAATATTTACTGCCTTGAAAATATCAGCCAACATGATGAAGACGATTTTAAACAAAACTGTCAGATTTTTTATAACTGCTCTTGTTTAGGCATCAAATTTAATATCGCTAAAAAAAAGAGAAACTAGAGAGCATGGCCTTATGAGTAGTCTATAACGGTTCCAAATTTCCGCGTTAGACGCGTGGGAACAGCGGAGCGGTAAGAGCCAGAGTACCACGCTCGACTGGAAACATATCGCCTCTATTTACAGCGCGCCGAACCGGTGTGCAAGGTTTATTGCTGTAGTCTTTTTCCTACGGGACTTGAGTGAGTGAGAGATTTCGGTCAGCGCTTAACATCGAGGTCTTTACCGCTGGTGAAGGGTGACGAGGTGAGTATGGAGCAGCGCCGGAATGAAGGTGCGGGGGAAACGGGAGATGCCTGAGAAAACCCGCGGATCAGCCGCATCGTCGGTATGATTCCCACATGCGAAAATCCAGGGACCCACCCCGCCGGGAATCGAACCTGGATCGCCTTGGTAGGAGGCGAATTGTCTGACCCTTCGGCCACCGCGGACCCCATGGGACTTGAGCGGAGAGCCTAAAATTGAATTTTTTTATGTATAGTATGTACGAAGTGAAGGTCTACGAACTCCTCTTGTTTTGAACTTTACGAATCAAACGAGTATTTTCGAAGTTATATCAGACTTTTTTTATATCGTTTTTAGACATTTTGAGAGGCCCAGGAAATAACGTTTTTATCAACCGTGCTGGATTTTGTAAATAATATAAGCGTAGTTTCAACTGTGTGTTCTTTTAGTTGATAAACGTATAAATAATTTAAGCGGTTTCGCGAGAAAAAAAAAAAAAACAAGAATACGCTTAACAACACCGCTCGTGCGCCAGGCGATGACTTCTCTTAAAGGGCTTTATAAAATAGCGCGATGCTGCGACAGTGGTACCGCAGTAAAAATGACTAGCCAATCAGAGGCGAGATCGACAACGTCTACGACGCGTACGGCTGCCATAGATAGGAACCTGAAAAGTTCTCGTTTTCTTTTGTGCACAAGCTATAATTCAAACTACTGTAAATTCGTACCATAACTGTACCTTGACTTGTTTGAGACATCTCGGTAGACGCTAAGCCAATAATAAAGCAACACGTAATTGCAGGCCCAATATTGTGGTATCACTGTGTCAGCGAGCAGTCAATGAACAGCTGTTGTCTGATTGAGTGTAGGTGCTTCGTAATAAAGCAAGCACTCCAAATAGCCCTGCTAAATTTAAATTTCCAGCCAATTCGTATCTTTTCGCGCGTAACGACTAACGACGGGAAATGCCTCGCCGCTCTGGACACGTCACTTTATACTTGCGCGTGTAAGATGAATTGTGCAGTCGGTAGAAACCTGTTTAGTATGATTTAAAAAAAAAAGTTTATCAATAGAACACCGTTTATCGAATTCAGTTCATTTTTTTTTTCAGTATTGTATTTAAATAAGAAAATAAGCGGAAATATTTTCGGTAATTAGCTGCCAACCATACAGCGAGTAAGGTAACTATTGTTAACGTTAAATCATATGAAATAACGGCTAGCGATTTTTTTTCCAAAGGTTAGTGCTCACTTTATCCCGATTGACTTATACGCATATATTGTTGGAGGCTAGCCTACAGCTCAGTGAACCCACCAATTATTCCGGTCTCTAGCCACACAACATGCTCTAACTCAGCTGCGATTGTCACTTGCGAACAGGAAGAAGAAGACTTTGTTAGGAAACTAGCGCGGCTAGAAAGAACAAGATTAATGCCGCTGTAAACAGACAACAGAAGAGCAGATGTAAAAGGAAAACAATTTCGTCAAGATGTCGAGGTATGTACTACTCGACCACGACAACTAGTCCCGCGGGAGATATGCGAACTACCACTGTGTTGTACTTGACGACCGCGCGCTGCTGGTGTGGCGCACCACAGCACCGGCCATAATACTGTGGCACAGGCAGCTGGCTCGGTTTTCGCCGCGCTACGTCTCCACTTACCGTGCGCCATGAACTCATGGCGGGTGCAGTACACTTCCCCTCCCTGTGACGTGTCTACTTACTACTAGCGCCACGCTTCTTCCCCTCACGGGAGGACTAGTTGGCGTGGTAGAGTAGTAAAGAAAATGAGTTCGTTACGTTATTAAATCTATGTCTTCATTTGTCACATTTAGCTTCCAATTTTTGCCGACAGAGGCCACTGAATGACATGAAGCGCCCCGCCGCTGTCACAGTATTATAAAATCGAGCGACGACGTTCCGCATGCGGCGATCACAACCCGCACATCGGTGTCGCAACATCACACTATAGTTAGAGATGGTGGTTTATCGCGGGAAAACTTGACTCCTTGCTGGATTTCAACGTACGTTCAGCCTACCATAAGATTATTGTCTTTCGCATGTACCTGGACCTGTTGCCCTATTTGACTGAGCCAATAAGAATTCCGCTCTTGTAATTTTTGATGCCTGTTATTGGTCTGCAGACAGCCACGGAGTGTAAGACATGAATCACCCAATCATACATGTTGTGAGAAACCACGGTGTTTGCAAGAGTATGTTGGCACAAAACATTTTCACGATATACCATAATCTATAATTATAGTACAAAGCCCTTAAGGGGAAAAAAGTTAATTCATTTGAAGCACACTTGTCTCAAGACGCGAGGAATATAAACTCGCCACAGGTGCGTGCGCACTTTAACCCCGAGGGCGCGGAATGCTCGCGCTCAAATCAAGCTGATTGATTCCCTCCCTAGCACGAGTTCCCCCGAATCTCTTCGATAACTCTTATCCCCCCCCCCACCATACTCACAGGCGACTCGCGCGCCCAAACTTTATTCCCGCCGTAAAGTAATACAACCGGCCGGGGCGGCGTTTTATTGCTAATGATGTTCCCCGAGTTTTAGTGTCGGGGTTATTAGTTGGCGTCAGGTCGTGGAGACTGGGACGTAGGGGGTGGTTGCTCTTGAAGAGTCCGGGAGGGGGGGGGGATTTGGTCTCACGTAGCTCAAGGGATGAAGACGTCATTAAATTTGCACGGGGAGCACCTTCTCGCTGAAGAAATTTTGACTCGGGGTAGAGGGGATGCGCTGGTCGACCGCGAGGCATACGAGCGAGATCTTCTTCCAGGGTGTTTATCCGGCCACTTACTGGTCTCTCCAAGCAGAAACAGTTAAGCCCGTACCTGGTAGTTCCTCAATGATTTCGGTAATACGTTTACTGATAAGAAGATGTAACAATTAAGGAATTTCAAAGCCATAATGTTTAAAGAAATGTGGAAAAGATATTGTTATAGGACGCACTCTTTGTTGGAATGTTGTGTAAGTCAGTAATGAGCTAAAATATTATTTAAAAAAATTAAATAATAATTAACGGAACGTAAAAACCTGTATAAGACTGGCATCTTCACCCGGCTGACATCTTCTGTCGAATTACCTCTAAAAAAATTCTCATATTGAAAAAATCAATTTACTTTTCATATTTTTGCACCCAAGTTATTACAGATTTCGTTTTACTAACAAGCCAAAATCAGTTTAAAAAATTTTTGCGGCTGAATTATGCGTTATTTTGCAAAAAGTCAACATAAAACATTGTGCGCTGTACGACTGTTGTATCTCATAATAATTTTAATTATTATGATAAAAATACTTTAATTTGAGTACTTTGCATCGACGTAACAAAAAGTATCGAGCATGGCCTTAAGAGGTCTGTGTACCGGATGTAGTTTTCCGCATTTGATGCGCGGACACAGGGGAGCGATAAGGTTCAGATTGCCTCACTTTACAGTAGCTGCATAGCTTATATTCGCAGGCATAAAATCGAACATTCATTTCATTTAATTCGATATTTACAATAATTGTGAGCGTATTAAAGTTTTAAAAATATATAAATTAAAACTTAAATGAAAAATAAAAAACCGACTTCCTTAACAATTAAAAAAATTATAGTATGAAAATATTGTTGTCCTTAAAATGCGTCGGGAGGACCGCTAAGTAAACAAGGTAGGTAGTTAAAATTAGTGGAATTGAAACAGAACAAAACAAGAATAAATCCAAAACAATTACATATCAATCAGAAAAACTTAATTTAGATATAACTTACGATTTGGGCTTAAATTCTAGATGACACGTCATGTGTGCACACAGTATATGTAAGTTTTATTGCAGTTACTTATTTAGTTGTTATAAACATGGAAATTCTCCGTGTACCACGTTGATTAAAACACCTAGAAATTTCGTATAAAATACTATGCAACAAATTTTCTCTTGCACGAAAGATTTTTGTAGCGCAATGTTCTCATTAAATATAATGAAACTAAAACTTATTTACCGTACGAGACCTCTTAAATAAAACTATATTAATTATTGGCAATTTTTTACCGAGTTATTTATGCTGCGGAGTAAGTACAGGGTTCATTAAAACTTTTAATTGGACTCGCTTCTTTAATAATAGTTATAAGCGAGAAAAATTAAAAGAAATTACGCTAGCAATAAAGAAGATTGTTTTTATGCAAAATAATGAAGTCGCTAGCAAAAACTACTATGGATAAAAGAAACTGAAAAATTAAGCTTTCATACACTCTTTTGCACTAACTTAGCTTTGATTTATTCCCGAAAACTATTTCCCAGTAGTAAATACCTTAATAAGATACTTTTAAGAACTGTAAGAATAGGCTTAATCAGAATTGTTATTATTATAATTTGTTATTGTTAGCATATTTAACGGCAACTGGCGTTCCTGGCATTATTTTACCTGCCGCTAAAACCCGATAGTAATACGCTGTTCAATCGGAGGGCGTTGTGTGTGTACATATTATTTTTTGAAGATATTGCTACTGGATATAAACAACAATACTTCATAACTACTTAATATATTTGAAAAAAAAAATATGTTATTAATTTTGGTTGGTATACATGGATTATTTATAATGTACGATATTTTCTAAGCAGTCTTAAAATATAATTTACTTATACTTTTACATTTAATACAAAACTTGCTCTTTTTACCACGAAATAATAGTGAATACTTAAAAATAATACATAAAACGCTTGGAAGTGATATATACGAATAAGTACACATTATTTATTATTATTATTTATTTTTATGTGTACGTAACCTATCCTTTGCTGTGTTCCGTGTCTTTTCCGACTTGCTTGACACTCAGCTTTTTTAATGGCATGTCCTAATCTCTAAAGTAAAATAAAGCTCCTAAACTTCTCCCCCCCCCCCCCGGTTTTTTATAACATTCTTGTTTACAGCTTTCAAATGTTTATGGAAAAAAAAATTTGACATGTGCACACGCATAAATATTTTGTATACATACATGTATGTGTGCGCGCGTGCACACGGAAGGCAAGAACTATTTGAGCGGTTGAAGTCTCAAGATCGTATCTTGTACAGTTATAAAACATTTATTACAAACAGCTGAAAAATGTTCAGTAAACGCGCACGCCCACACGCATACTGCGCAAGGTGACATACAACCACATTGATAAAACCAATTATTTGAAGCTCAAGAAGTAATTTATCTCATCTACCAATAAAAGAGTTACTTGTATCAGTTAAAATTGCTGGGAAAAATATATTTTTTAATTTCAACAGTATTAAAATATGAGAACTTTGGAGGCTGTTGCTATGAAAACCATTCTTATGAAATATATCAGAAATAAATACTACCTACTAGGACTGTTCTGTTAGAAACAAGACGGTTAATTCTATTAGGGATTAAATACTATAGGAATTAAATAAAATGTGCTGTAATAACGATACGTACCGAACTTTTGACTCAAAACAAAAATTTACTGCCAGAAGAATAACACGCGTGCAAGCAACCCAAAACATGTTGTTGGGGAAGTGTATATGTTATCATAATTATAGAACCCAAAAGTAAAATTACAGTTTTTTGGCAGTTGTATTTCGTGTAAACCTCGAATATCGTTTGAAATGGTTGTAAATGTAAAATATGGACAAGAAAACGAAACACGTAAAAATGGTCAACTTAAGCGCTAACAGGTATACGTTTACTCAACTCAAAATGTTGGTATATACGATATTTAGTGAAGAACGTTTTAACCGTTAACTAGATGAATAAAAATAAATTTTCATGATTTACGTGTTTACGAAAAGTTCATAAAACTAATATTTTGAGGTGGACTAAGTTACCACGCAGAAGGCCAAAGTAGTCCCGGTTTAATGTATTACATGTATTAGTAAATGAAGTAATTTGGCACCGCACTACGGTCTTGAAAAATATTAATCAAACTTGTGTGTTTGAGGAAAAATTTGTGATAAAGGCAGTGTACAGATTCCTTTTTATAGGTCATTCGGAATAAAGTGCGCACTAAAAGTTTAACCTTTGAAAAAATATCACTAACCATTACTGCACATAATACTACATTAACTCTAGGTGCCTTACTGCTTGTATGGTTGGCAGTGAAATTATGCAATATAGTTCCCGGTATTTTCCTATTTAAATTCAACAATACTGAAACAAAATCACTGAAATTGACATAATTGTATTATATATGATTAATAAACTATTTTTTATCAAACTGTATCGATTCAAATCGACTGCACAATTTATCTTACACGCGCAAGTATCAAGTGACGTGTCCAGAGAGGTTAGACATTTCTCGTCGTTAACCGTTACGCGCGGTAAGATACGAATTGGCTGAAAATAGAACTTTAGCAGGGATTTTTGAGTGCTTACTTTATTCCGAACCCCCTATACATGAAGTTCTAAGAACAGACACTGGAAAATCGCGAAAATATTTAACACAGTCTCCAATAAACTGTAGTATCTCAATCGTGACACGTGTGAACAGTTTTCTGGCAAATCACACACGGTCTCTGTTAAAACTGTACAGTTATAATTGGGTCTGTTGAAGAGAGACACAGTGCTTCGTATAAACTATAACCAATATAGGTGCAAAACATTCAGTGTTATACATAGCATGTTGGAGCCTAACAAACAATCAACTTTTCCCGCGACTTACTAGTGTATCTAGTTATAAGGTAACGTCTGAGGCGGCTGTAAAATACTAATTATTCCTATTTCTGACTATATTTTTACAAAAGTGCTCTCACCCTTACCGTGAACAACCTACAACTGAGAAACGCGGAAAATGACGATGTGTCTCGTCCGAGGCAAGGTTACAATTTACTATGTTTAGAGCACGGCCGTAGAAGAACAGGTCTGGACACTCGCCTGGAAACTTGACCCCCTTGTTGTTTGGCTGTAGTTCACCAAGTTACCGAGTGTGTTGTGCATCTTTGGCGCTGCAGTCAGGGCGGTCGGGCTCAAACTCCGCCCACTTCGCTCCAATTTTTATCCAGTATTTACATTATAAAGATAAACAATTTATCAAAACGTGTTTTTTTATCAATTTATGAAATACTTCCTTCGCTCAAAATCCTAAAGCGTGTCTCCAGCAATGTTTATTTACTTTATAATATAATCACTGGGAAAAAATTGGACGGAGTTTAAGTCCAACCACCCTGATTGCAGCGCCAAAGACGTGCAACACTCTCCGTAACTTGGTGAACTGCAGCCAAACAACAAGGGTGTCAAGCAAAATACGTTGGTAGATAGGCGAGTGTCCAGACCTGTACTTCTACGACCGTGGTTTAGAGTAACAACTCAATCCGGATTGAACTAGGAGTGAACTGAAGAATCTTGATTAAAATTTTAGTTTAAACACCTTCCTACCGGACTGAAGTAGGAGTGGAGGGAGTAATCCAGTACAGTTGGCAACGAGGTGGACTGGACTGTAGAATCCGGATAGAAACTTTTACTTTAACACCCATTGGACTGTACTGAACGAAGACGAAGCGGTCGCCATATTAAATCGTTTCTTTGGTTATGTAAGATCTTAGAATCGTCCGGGAGCCGGCTAAATGAAGCTGTTTTGTGTTAGAAAAATAATGGGACGTGCAAATTTATTAAAAATATATATTCATACGAATAAATTCAAACAAAATGTCCAACAAATATTTGCCTCTTAGTTTTCTGAAAGTCATTTGTTCCGTAGTTTAATGTTTCGCAAAGAAATGTCTCTAAGACACGGATTCAGTCCATGTTTACATGTCAATCTGGATCCAAAATTTTACCATAGACACATTTAAGTCCACGTTGACTTTAAGTTCGCTCCATTTTGAATCCAGCCCAAGCTCAGTCCAGTCCGGAATTTTACTATAAAAGCACTAATTGATAAGATTATACTGGTGGTAAGTGCAGGGTGTTGCAGAATTGTGTGTCAATATTTTGGAAGAACAAACCTCACATCTTGAGGAGCAAATAAATGTTGTGTGAACATGGGTCCGAAAATGCACAGTTTCTGCATAGTTCACAGTACATGACGTACAGGATATAACGTGCAGACTGGATCATGTTATATCGCATACTGCGTACATCATGTCCTGTGAACTGTAGCGCAGGAACGTGCATATTCAGACCCATCACTGTAAAAAAAAAATTCCTAAAAATTTTAGGAAGTAATTAACCTAAACGCAGTATGGGACAGTTACCATACTACCGCCTTGTAAATATGCAAACTTGATACAATACAAGTCTGGTAACTTGAGTTTACATTTGATTGTTTTACAATAAAGTTTAGTTGTGCTACCGTGGATGTCTGGGAAACAATTCTACCATACCTGCTTTCTTAGCACTCCTAGAGTGCATTGTTCATCCAACATTTTTGTTCCTATAGATGGGAGGGTTGATCCCCAAAACCTTGTATTGCAATTTTACAACATACAGGTCTACCTGAGAGACATGTCCATCTTCGCTATTGGCTCTTATATGTTAAAATTTTATAACGTCACCTCACGGGATCGTTCAAAGTCGCTTTTAAATATTTCCAAATGACAGCAAACCAGCTTCAATACTTGTATAAGGTTTTCACTGAAAAATATAAACGAGAAAGGGCTTTTTTAAATTCTGGTAATTTTTTTTTCAAATCTATTTTTTCTTTCGCCGTTTCCTAATTATTCACCTAATTCAAACGATAACATCTGAGGTTCAGAAAAAAATACAATTATGTCAAGTTTATATTAGCTCACTTTATTGTCTGTCTATTCGTTTATCTGTTGGTACACAATTTGTAGCCTAATAGATTGTAAACATTTACCGGTGAGCTACAAACTTGAAAATTTCAAAATACTGTAGATTAAAACTGGATGACTATATAATTAATATCAACTCGTTTTCTTGTCTGTCAGCTTGTTTGTCGGTCTGTCTGTTCGATACAAATTTTGTTGTTTAAAATAGATTGCACAATTTCACGCAATATAATCTTAATAAAAACAGTTTACATTCCACAATGTTAAAACTGGTTGAAAAAATATAAAATTATTTCACCTATAAAACACTTGTGAGATTTGAAGCGTAAAACGAGGGAAGCCTGCAAAAGACATTCCATTCATGAATAGATACTGACAATGTTACTGCACTGCAAACGAGAACTGTTGAATGAGTTTTCTCAACCCCAGCTACTTTCTACATTCCTATTATCTATTGCATGTGCCACTTTTTTTTAATATTACAAGTAATTTCATAAGAGAAAAAATTTATACGTTTCAGTCTTTTTTTTTTTTTTTTTTTTTAAACGGGTACGTCCATAAATTTTATGTCAATAAATATCTATTTTTTTATTTT
>PNEQ01038346.1:0-31911 GCA_003012365.1 Medauroidea extradentata | reverse complement strand
GCCAATCTGTCGATGTGTACAACTTTAGGTCCTCTCGCCCGAGAGCCTCGACGAACAATCCGAAATACATCATCATTGATCTTCTTCACTATTTCATAAGGGCCTTCCCAATTCTTCTGCAGCTTGGGACAATACCCCTTCTTTCTCTGAGGGTTGTACAACCACACCAGTTGACCTTCTTGGAATGTTTCATCTGGTGAATTCCTTTCGTAGCGAGTCTTCATCCTGTCGGTGTTGATCCTAAGGTGTCGCCGGGCGAAGTTGTGCGTGTGAACCAACTTGCGACGTAATTCGCTGGCATACACTGGGGATGCAATCTGGTCTTCCTCCGCCGGTCGTCCGAACATCAGGTCGCTCGGGAGACGGAGCTCTCTTCCAAACAGCATCCTTGCTGGAGTCAACATAGTTGCTTCGTGGATGGCAGAGCGGTATGCTAGCAGAAACTGTGGAGAACCGGAAACAAAGAACGCACGCTAGTTGTTGGTAGATGCTATGATGTGCGAGCTATCCGTGTCTTGATCGCCCTTACCGCTGTGCGATGTGTGAACCATATTTGATTAACATGATGTTCCTCTCTACAAACATTTCTGGAGACGTATCAACATTTTTGATATTTATTGCTCTAAATGCCATTCTAGTACACCTTTTTTATACTGTTAGATAATAGGTGAGGTGCATATTATCTGAAATTTGTTGGAAGGTAAGAAATAAAAATAACACAATCTTTCTTATCTTCCAATAAAATTGTCTGCTAATAAGTAAATACTATCTTACAATGTAAAAGGGTGAAATACGGTGACATTTAGAAAATACAATGTCAGATATCCATACGCCTTGTGGAAACCTTGTAGCGAGAAAAGTATTGATAATCACATACGGTCGTACGCCATTCCCCTTAAGGCCTCGCTCTTTCGTTTTGCAGTGGTTTTGAAAATATATATTTTTATGGCAGATTAATACTTACATCAAAATTCATTAATACAGTTTTAACTCTTATATACCATCGTTTTTACCTGAATTTTTCTGTTGCAATACAACAAACGGATTTTTAGATTTTTGCCCCTGAAATATTACATTTTATTGTCAAATAAGCCAAAATGAAGCAAACCAATTTTTTGGTAGCAAACTCTACATTATTAAAAAAAAAAAAATGCTATGGTAAAATTGTGTATCGTATGTATGTACACAGTTTCAAATTTTTTCAAAGCATTTAATTAAAAAATATTCGAGTTATTTGCAATTGTTTGACATAAATGCAAGATGCTAATTCATTTGTTAGTGTTTCCTGTCGTTGTCTGGGCGGTAAAAGCGATGATGCCTGAAGCTATACGTCGTGTGCCGGGAAGATTCTGTGGTCTGTCTTATCTCTGTGGAAGGAAGGAAGCTGGTATGGTTTTCCTGCCGGGCAGTTTCTACACACTTGCTTGCCACATGTGTAGAAAGTAGAAGTGCTTGCCAAGGTTTTGCTATCAGAGGTCAGTTGCAGACCTTCACTGTAAACAATCATTTGTAAATGCACAACACCGATGTATAGTGCAACATTGTTTCCTATTCATATGTCGTGGTGATCCTGTACATTTTTCTACAGTAGCACTGATAGACATTCGCTCTGTTTGCAGCAAAAGTATGGCAAGTGTTCCATATTGTGTATATGTTATAGTTCCCATACTGTTTAGCAAGATTTTTTTACAGTGTGCTCTGTCTATCGGCATTATATTGTGAGGTTTAAAAGCTTAGCATGTTGCTCTTGAATGTGTTTTTTTTTTTCAACTACTGTAGTGTTAGTTCAGTAAATAGTTTTCTTTAACCTTCATACAGCAATTTGTTTCTTTAACAGAACCTGATTTTTCTTCAGTTACGTTCTTGACGATTTCAGGTCTTCCCGAAGATCAAATTTCAAGTTAAATTGCTTTATCACTGATTAGATCTTTAAGTTGGTTTTGGACGCATCGTTATATGATTGTTTTCTATGCATCGCATCTGCGCGCCTATCTAGCAACGTGAATTAGGGTTTTTGCCGACTAATCGTTAACTAGTAATATTTGTGTTCCAATGTAGTTCAAAGGCTTTTTTTTGTCCGGTTTGTCTTGTATCTTAGTGTGCACTGAATTTAGTAAATATTTTCATTTGTTACATCCTACTTTTTTTATTCTTTATGCAATATTAAGAGAGGTAACAAGCAAGATGTCCATTTCCATCTTGTGTTGGAGTAGTCTATATTAATTTGGAGGAAATTCTGGAGTTTTTGCGTGTGATTTTTCTCGAAAACGATGCAGTGAACCTGCATATAGTTTTAACACCCAACCAAAAAGTAGGGGCATTTTATTATTTTAACGTCTATGTCTGTCCGTGGCCTCGTAGCTCCCAAACAGATGGACCGATTTCAATGTCTCTTATTAATTGAAAGTTAGTTTCATCGGGATGGTTCTTAAGCTGCATTTGATGGGAATATGTTCAGCTGTTTCCAAAGTTATGAGCTCTCTCCGAATAAGGTGTGAGAATTTGATTGCCATATAAGGGAGAAATATTAGGTACAACGAATCTACGAAAATATGTTCCATGCATATTTGACTTATAGGCCAGCGAATAATAAATAAAAATCAATGTACTTTAGTCGCCTCTGAATGTTGTATGAGGGCATTTGTCCCGCATATCGCCACGCCACAGCAGCAGGCAGCTTGCTCGCCGGCTAGTTAATGTACTTTTTCCTTGTGTTTTTAACTTTTTTTTAAGGTATGCTTATGCTATTTTTGCGATAATTATTTGTTAATCCTAAACGAGAGAACACCCCCAAAAAATAGGTTCGGCAGATTTGTTTAAAATCATTTTCCTCGTGATAGCTAGTTGTTTTTCGAGGCTGTAATAAATATGGTTTTGGCTAATGTGTAACTATCGAAATTTCTGTGGACATATTAGTCGTGTGAACTGGTTTGCAGTCTTCTTGGAGACATTCAACGTTAACCCTGTCGTTTTATGACGTAATATGATACATGTGTGTTTATTGTACACTTGATGTGATGTTTTATTTAATCATTCTGGACAGAGATTTTATACAGTAATAAGTAGGGCCTACCGCATAAGCACCCATTTTTTTTGCCACTTTCTCGGGAGGACACGGGTTCGATCTCCGACTCCGGTCATCCTGATTTCGGTTTTACATGTTTTCCCAAAATGGCTCCAGGCGACTGCTGGGATGGTTTGTAAAACCAAGTAGTGTGTCGTGTCTTGTCTGTAATGGCCTCACTGTCGACGAGACACACCGCATTCTTACCTTACCTATTTTCTGTTGCTTTAAAAATTACTGTAGCACGAACTTGAAATGTGTACGCACACGTATAATGTTCTTTGTAAGCACACATCACTCATGTGCGTTGAGCAGTTGTCGAATAAACTCACGTGTGCCGAAGCTGAGGCCTGGGCGGGCGGCCATCTTGAATGACGTGTTCTCTGCCCTGCCTGAAGCTGTTGTGTAAGATCACGTGGTTTGTGGTTGGAGACGCGGTGTAAGCCTTATACTTCCGTGACTTGGAATAACGCATGTTAAGATAACACGCCGAAGATAACGAGCAGAGTTGTTTATATAGGTAAGTAGGGCCTAACGTCTCGTCGACAGCGAGGTCGTTAGAGGCGGAACCAGCGTGTATATGGTGGGGGTAGTCGACCAAACATCCAGGAAGAACAATCCCATTGTTCGCCTTGATTTCAGAAAACAGAAAGGTCGGGCCAGGACTCAACATGCGACCTCTCGAATATGAGCAAAGTGTGTTGGTTACTTTAGCGTCACTTTGCTTGATGCCAGTGTTCATACAGGATCTTACTTGGTATAGTCTGGTCACGGCGAAGTGAATACATTCCACCCCCTGGTTAGTTTTCCCTTTTATCCAAATTGTTTGTGTAAATATATACAAGACAGTGTATACATTTGCCGTACTCAGTATTTAAGGGGCCTACCTACCTGGGTTCAAATGAGTTGCAGCGAGTTACGGCTGTTCTTTTGACGAATATATTTAACACACATTATATTTGTACATCTACGAAAATATCGCACAATGTCGCTGTAGTTTTATGAATTCGGCACGTTTATTGGAAATATAATTTTCGGACCACTCAAAATGGGCAAAAATGGGTTTTACAGACTGCCGTATCTGGACAAATATCGACCGGATTCGAAAAACTTAAATATAGAAACAAGCGGTAGAATTCGAACTGTGCTGGCCGCAAATAAAGTAATGTGGTCACCGCTGAAAGTCCCATAGGAAAAGTAGACTAGTATAATACTGCACGCCTGCATTACTTTACATTGGTAGACAGCACTATTACCGCTCCTGATCACACACACACACACACACACACAGTCTTATCTAGGGAGACCCCTTAACTTCTGTAGCCACGCCTCTCTCTCTTTGCGCTCCCGGTTCACCGAACAATTTCGTTTCTCGTACTCTCCCTAGAAGACATAAATAAAAAGAAAACCAGCAAGCTTATTTGCCAGCGTGTCCTCTTAAAACTTCGATTTATTTAATTTCGCATGCCTACGAATTGTGTAAATATTAGTTTTTATAATGTAAAATTATATTATCTTTGTGTCCGTAATTTCTTTACTATTTATTGACTAGATGGAAAAGTGGTGCTTCATGTCCTTCGTATATTTACGTAAGGTATAACTAGCCGGAGTTTGCTGGTCGAATTCAGGCTCGCCCTGTGAACTATACCCAACGATGCGTTGATCTCGCACCTTTTGAAGGCCCCGTCTGCAGTATCTTACTTAGCCTCGCACGCTTCAGCTCTAACGTCGTTCTTCTGAATGGCAATGTATTTTTGTCGTTTACTTTCTATTAATGAAACTGTACAGCACTTAAATAACTATGTCTGCTTATAATTTTTCTCTTCAATTCAGTACTCCAGTAGTATTCCCTAGACAGAAAACAACGTGTAAAAAATATCTTGCAAGAGCAGAAACTTTACATTCATAAGTGCTGTTGTGTTGATTCTAGGCTGTTGATAATTTATATATCGTAATACTTGTTATGAACGAGCTCGTCAATGTTGAAGTTTGTTTAAATATTCAGAACTTCGTCTATTTGTTGGACGCTATGTAGCGTACATATTACTCGGTAAGTGTAGACGTCGATCTTATGAGGAATTCTTGGTTAATGTTAAAATGTATGGCATCTTTGACTTCTTTGACTTCATTTCTTTTCATTCTTATACGACCTTTAAAAATGGTCTATGCTTCTTACGGCGCCTGCCTGCCTCGCAGTTGGACAGTTTGAAATAATAATTATTTGCAAAATTATTATACGCGTATACAACGTATCCACTTGCGAAAAGAAAACACATTTCGCAGAAGGATTATAAAGTACATTGGATGAATCACGCGCATTGGAAATACAAGCTCCTACTTCCGCCAAGTAGCTAAAAACTGCCTTTTAGCACAGCTATAGTACAACATGTACTGCTCAGATAGATACGAAACTATTTAAGGAGCTTCACTACTGACTTCCCAGCAATAAAGCAGTAGGCTCACTGCTTGCAATCCCATAGTTGCAGCAACATGACGGGCCAGTTTAGCACATTGCGCATAGGGGCGATGGGACATTGGCGCTCGCATCAAGAGTGGTTCTTACTGCTTCTTCGCGTGAGAGTCTCGAGCGCAGGAAATATTCGGGCAGGCGGCGCCCTTAAAACTTGTATTCCAGTGCTGTATGATAGTGTAGTCGTGGAGTGTGTTGTTACGTTAGGTTTGACGATACATAACAAGCAGGCTCTGCGGTAAGAACATGGCTTGTATAAGCCCGCAGCAGTGCGCTGTGGCCTGGCTGTGTTTGACGACACTTGACCGTGTGTGTGTATGTGTGTGTGTAGAGAGAGAGATAGGCATGTAGAGGTCAGCCTTGTGAGTGAGACAGCGGTGTCTATGTTCGCCGTATATGGTGTGGCGCCTGGCGTCGCTTTACCCCCCCCCCTCCCCTTCCGGTTATACTGTCACTAAGACGTCTTCGTACGAGCTGTTCATTTATTAAGTGACCCTTTTCCGCATACTGATGATGGTCGAGTAGGTTCCTTCCTAGCCTTACCTATGGCTTGAAGGTTGTGACAGACAAGGGTAACATCCATATTAGAATTCATACCGCCATTTTATGAACCTGTGTTACTAGCCGCGCTAAATTTTCCTTTATTTCTTCTCGATTCAAAATTTGCCAAGATTTGTTTGGTAACATATCATTATTAATTTAGCTCATTATCGTACCTTTCATTCAGCACATAGTATTCGAAATTGTATTTCGTAATTATTAAGTAATTAAGCTATTTTGAAATTGATATTACCTCTTGTCATGTAATAGGAACGAAGTAATTTCTAGTATCACTTTAATTTAATAATACGCATCTGATCGTTAAAAATAATGGTACAATAATGATACGTTGCGGATAATACATAACAGCATTAATTCCCTGTACGTAAGTGAATATTCTAACTGAAGAGGCGATACGGCATGTTAAGTTGGTGGACCTGGCGTGTGAGTCGTTCCGTAGCGTGGTATGGAATGGTTTTTTGTGCAGCTATTAGAAATGTTTCCAATGCATTTATCTACGAAAAAAAAGGCACACTTGAAACTGTGGCGCTATTATTTAAAAAAAATGTCGTCAGCTAATTAAAAACATGATTTCCAAGCCCCTCAAAAGTCTTAAAATTACTTTTTCACGTTGTTGTAGCTGAGAAAATATCAACCGTAATCGGGAAACCAAATCGTAGGAACCTGCATGGAACTTTACCACATACTTTCCCAAATAAAATAACAGGGTCATCGCTTGACGTCTCGTTGAAGAACATTGCGCGCTAGTGGAGTCCTCCTCGACTATAGAGGCGGTGCAGTGTTTGACGGACGTGTTATGTTCAACTCATCGCCTTCTCCGTTCCCGTGCCTCGAACGTAAACAAAAAGTAGCGTTCACTAACTCTAAGGAATACAATTAACATTAATTTCCCGCGGTTTACAAGTAACGTACGGCGACCAGCAACTCTTAGGAAATACAATGCTCTTTCAGTCTCCCGCCATATACACAGAGTGATTCGTGTGGATGTAGCCGCACCACGCGGGGATTATTTCTTATATGTTTTCGATTAAAACGCGCTATTTACTTAATTTTTAAAAATCCAAATGAAATGAATGTGGTCAGCTCTAAATTATATTATGCTATTACCTTTGTATGTGGCGGTAACTTCTCAAACAAAATATTTTTTGTTTGGTTTTAGACTGTTGCCACTCCGAAAATGTCACCTCTCGTGGGTAAACAAAATGTGTCTGACCTTAGAATTGAGTAAGCGGCGTTGTTGTACTGTCTACAGGAAGACACGCAGTTTTGCAGATGTTCCACAGTGAATGTTGGGAGTGCAGGGGTGCCATCTGTTGCTGCGTATTGGCGGGAAGACGGTGACTGACAGAGCACCAATATCCGCCACTGTGATAACGTGCCGTGATTTAATTAACTAGATTCCCGGCCCCCCAAGGCAAGCTGCCACAACTCTCGCAAGGCTACACACACATCCACACACACTGTAGTGTGTATTTCACAGCTCACCATCCGTCTCTCTGTCTCTCCTGCTCTGCTGTGGAAACTGGCCAAGTTTTCTTAGATCGTCATTGTTTTGTTTGTATCACAGGAACATTGTATGTTGCATACGAAAATATATATATTTTTTTTTCGGAACGAAATATTTTTGAAATGTTAAGCAAGGACTTCGTGTACCCGACTTTCGAGCATGGATAACGTTCTGCAGTCATACGTCGGTATAAGCACACGTACATTGTGGTTACGTATCCGTGTGCCTAACTCAGGAACGTGGTTCTTTACTGTAATAAGGTACGGTTACGTTGACTAACACTGTGTGGCGAATATTAAGGAGGTTAGGCGATTTTGAAAATCAAATTTTTACGGAGCTACCAAAATCGTTTGAATATTGAGCTTTAATGAAATGTTATGAGGCACGTTACTAATTATTATGAGAAAAGAAGATAAAAGCCCCTCTTGTCCGAATTCGCTCCGATGGAAGTTTACCACATACTGCATAATGAAGTGAAGTGATTTTGGACAGCACTTAACATCGAGGTCTTAAGTGCTGGTGAGGGGTGACATGACGTGAGTTAGCAGTAGCACCGGAATGAAAGGGCAGGGGAAACTGGAGATCTCCGAGAAAACTCTCCGGCCAGCAACATCGTTCGGCACGATGGGAAAATCCGGGGGCCGACCGCGCCGGGGATCGAACCCGGATCGCCTTGGTGGGAGGCGAGTGATCTGACCATTCGGCCATAATGAATGTGTGTGAGAGAGTGTGGGAGGGTGGGATTTAAAGACTGGCATTATATTCGCGGTCCCCTACAATTACTTCGTTAAATTACCCTTCATTAATTGTTTGTAAGGACAGCAAAATTATTGCAGAAATAATTAGGGCTCATCAAATTAAGTTCGACATAAAATTTAGATATATTGTTTAAAGAATTTCGGAAACCTATCAATATTCTTGCTAAATGTTCAATAGAATACAATTGCTTGTGTTTCCAGAAATTCTATTAGTATGTATTTTATGTTCTAATGAATCTTAGATTTTCTTAAATAAATCAAACGAGAATTATGATGAAAAATACTTATATTCAAAACGGCGATTATGCCCCCCTCCCTCCCCCAAACCAATTTTAAGCCAAACTTCTGTTATATGGAACATTCTACGCCATCTTAGATTCATTTACGTTTTTCTTTTCCCTTAGATTATTATTTGTACATTGCATTGGAAGAAAAATTTTTTGTGGGAAATGTTCCCTACCAATTTTGTAGAAAAGACAAATTTAATATTTTGGTGGTTACTGGGAAATTGTGCAAAGTATGTAGGCGTACTTGACTTTTAGGTAATTACGTACAGGATGACACCACGACTATAGTTATGTCTTTTAACCAGTATCATTCATTTGCCTTTACGGAAATTAACCTGATAGTGACTGTTTACTCTTAAGCTGCTGGTTAGTGAGGTTATTCTCGAACGCATTTGGTAACTTCGAGATGGCATTTAAAAAAATACAAATAAGTTGTATTCACCATGCGATTGGCCTAAATTATAATTTAGAATTATAGCATCTTACTGTTTACTTAACGTTGCATTATGTTCGTTTAGTGTTTATTGATTAATATTCAGACTGTAGCGCGTAGGCCTATAGTTTTAATTCAGTGGCATTTTTTTTGTCTGTTCTTGGCAATTTTCTGTCGCCATTTGGCTCATATCCTCTGCTGACACTAGTTATCCTGTTACCCAGCAAGTTAAGCTTTAAGGCTGTTCAAGTGGGAAATAATCATAATTTTATATTTGTATGAAATATTGTTAGTTTTGTAGACATTAGGAGTACAGGTTCCTCTCACAAAAAAAAAATAATCTCGGCTAGTTTTTACATATGACACTTAAAAGTCAACATATTCAGGTTGTAGGTTCTTATAAGCCGCAGAGACCAATGATGATAATGGAATGAGAAAATTTCTCTTTGAAACTACATATCACGGGTTGCTGATTGCCTGGTTTTAATATCCACGATACATTTTTGTGTTTAAAAAAATTAGAATTTTCTTGCCTCTTTAGGGTTTTTTTTTAAATAAAAAATATTTTGTAATGCCAATCAGTAGTCTGTGATATGTAGTTAAAAAAGTGAATTTTGTTCATTTCTTTGTGTTTATTGGTTTTCGCGGCTTATAAAAACTGATGAATAACATGCAAATTTTGACTCCGAAATGCCATTACAAGAAAAAACGGAGCTAATTTTTTTTTCGTAGTAGGAAAATTTACTCCTAAGTAACGTCTACTAAACTAACAACTGTTTCATACGAACATAAAGTTACGATTTTCCCCACTTGGGCGCAGGGGCGTCATTTAGGGGGGCAAATATCCCCACCTGGATTTAGAAATTTAAAGTGTATTTAGATTTTGTTATTTAAATAATGCTTAATTAATAAAAAAAGATGCAACAGGGTCGCTGTCGCCGAAAAAAAAAAATCTTGCCTCCCTCCCTTCCCCCCCCCCCAAGAAAAACCTGAAATGACGCCTCTGCTTTGACGCCATTACGGTCCACCACGCCTAGAAGCGAGAGAGTAAAATGTGAACGTGTTAACTCGGCAAACCCTTGAACGCGAGTAAATTTGAAGTGGGTACTTGTCGAACGAGTTTTGTCTGTGTGTGTATAAATGCGTCAAATGTAGTATGTATGCGTGTTTGCATATGCGAATGTGTGTATGTTTGTGTGCATATCATTATTTTCAAGTCTGTATTTCAAGGCGTATTAGAATGCATTTTTAACATCCCGCATAATGGGAGGGGTCTTATTATAAGTTTGACGTCTGTCTGTCTGTCTATGGTGCTTAGTAGCTCTCGGCTACCTAACGTATAAACAGATTTCTGTTTTTTGTTATAATGAATCCTAATTTCACCGTAATTGTTATTAACTATATTTGAGGAGCGTCTGTCCAGCTGTTTAAAAGTTTTCCGACGTGGGTGTCAGAAATTCATAGACACGTAACATGGAATACGTACCAAGTTTTTAATGCACTTTGAAAGTGTTTCAAAACGTCTCAACTTGTACCGTGGTCGGCCTATAAATATGTACAATCTTATAACATGATCTCGCTCGCAACTTGTAAGTGACCGACTTATTCATGCTGGTGATAGTGCTGGCTCCAAGGTGGGTCTTGTGAGCTGGCAGCTTTCTTATCTCGCTAACCTCACTTATCTACTCAAATATTTGCTCGCGCGGAGAGCTGTGCGCCGGGGAATTTGATCGAACGCCAGACAACATTTACGTTGCTAATTAGGCGCGGCTGATCGAACTGGTTGGTTGCTTCTCCAGGCGTTTCTGATCTACTGAAGTGGGTTGGTTTGCTTGCACTTGCTATGGATGAACTTTCCAATCAGCGGTCTTCTTGCAAACCAGTCTAGGTTTTGACAATCTGACAGAATCATACTGTGGCCCCAGAAGTTGCAGCCTTGGAGCTTACCATATACCCTCGTCTGGCGAATGAAAGGTTATTTAGCGTATATAGGTAATATTTTTCACACGAATTTAATAACGACTTTATTTCAGTTTTCATAACCAATAATTATTTTATATAGCTGAAAGCTGGCTAAATTACAGTAAAGCCGATGGCGCAAATATGCCAGGCGAATTGGTGAAAAGATTCGCTTTAAAAATACTCTATTGTTGAATTGTATGAAACACTGACGATAATGTAGGTTTTGGTATCTGGATTTCCGTGATATGAATAACGGTCATGATCAACAATCATATGATGCTACTCGTGTGGGTTAGAATGGACAGTTAACTGCACAAATCTAAGTAGTATATGTTACATTAACTATGTTATACAATTGTTTTCAACTGCTTCGGAGAACAGGCAGATAGTTTTCTGATGATCCTGATGTTCTGAAAGAATCCGACTATCCTCTGAAATGATTATTTTAACGTTACATTTTATTTATTACGAATGTATTTGACATAAACTCGGTAGCGCTTCTCCATATTTCAGGTAAATAAAAAGCGTTCATAATTGCGCGCAAATGCAATTCCAAGAGAGTGGCCAGCCTGGATGGGCATATCTTGTGTTTTCTAGACCTTGATGTGCAGCATCATAGCATGCATCTTGTATCGCTGAACTTCTCGCCGACAACTAGCCGCTATGAGACAATCAATGGTGACCCTGTTTACTTTATGACGTCGTATTAAGGGGTCCGCCTACCTGCCATGAAAGTTGTGATGTGGAGGTTCAGGAGAATCGTTTTTTCACAGAAAATATTAGTTGTGGGATTGTGTGTTTGACATATAAAATATATATGAAAGGTACCTCACACTAAGGGTAAATGTTTTCAGTTCTATCAGTTTCTTAAGTAATTAGAAAATAGGGCCTTAACATTCCAAATTAGTGCCTTTTCCGGCTTGTGTATTGCCGTAACTTTTTTTTTATTTTTACTTAAAACCATTTAACCTTAGTAGATCTATCCTTTAGCTTTCGATTCCATGGCTGTTTGTACCTTGTAACTACTGAAAAATTTGAGGAAATCTTGTTCTTGTAATATGTGTCCTGGGCAAATATGCAGCCAGTGTTGTGGAAAATTGAAGGATTCGCGAAACCGAGCCGAGAGGACAACAGAGAGAGAGAGAGAGAGAGAGCGAGCGAGAGAGCGAGAGACAACCTCCTCCGCAACAGGGGTGGAGCCAATCCCGCTTTTGTGGGGGAAAACTCCACGCCCATGAGGTCGAACGGCCGCTAAGGCGCTATGTAGGCGGGCCCCTTAAGAGGGATTGATCCCTGTCAGATCGTATTTACGGCTTTTCTTATTAATCAGGGGATATAGAGATTATTTTACTGTTTTCACGTTTCCCAGGCATAGTTAATTGTTTCATTCACTTTTTGGAATCCGTATGGCATTGTTTGTTAATTTTGTGACCTCTATAGTAGCTTCCGTAAATAAAGTAATTTTTCGTTTTCAGATGTTTTCCACTGCAAAGTAATGGATACATAACAGTTCTATCAATTTCAGAAAATCGATTAAGTTTGTATCTATGCCCTTTCGTGGCAAAAATGTTGATACATCGACTGAAACGGAAGTTATTGAGAAGAAATGGATAAATCCAAAATGGTAGGGATCAATACCCCGTAAAGATAAAGAGTTATTGAACTTCGTATTGTTTAATATTCCACATCATCAAATTCATTCTAAAATAAGAGCAAAATCGTAACTTTTCCACGGTATTTCGACCATGAGGCAGTAAAGTTTGGAAGCCACGCAGTGAACCTGCTACTGCTAGTATTGATGTTGTTCCTAAGCAGATGTCGGGCACTCACGTCACGTCACGTCGCGCAGTTCTCGAATAAACGTGTGTGGGTAGAAGCTCTACGCGCTGTTCAGGTGGTCACATTAACAACATGTTTGCTAGTTGTTTTTCCACGTTGGTGCAAAAAACTCAAAAACTTTTTTAACTGAATACTTTGAAGAAAATTCATGACTAAGAGTAGGTTATTCATGGCGCACAATTCTACGTAGGCATTTTGAAAAATAATGCATTATTCGTTTGCAAAATTATTACTTTGCTTGATTTTTGTTTATTTTCATCACAATATTGGTAAACTTCAGGTGCAAAAATTTAATAATAAGAATTACCACAATAATAAAGTATGAGTTTATTGCTTCCAAAAAAAAATCTAATACAAATTATTATATACGTATTTGTAACAAAACAATATAGGGATTCTTCGATATGAAAATCATGTTGATATTGAAATAAATATTATAATAATAATAATAAAATATTAAAACTACCTGGTGTAACTTTGAGAAGGTTTTCCTTATTTTTTTTTTAATTAAATTTCTCGGCAACATAATGTTAATAAAGCTACGTATGAAATAGATGACGTTACTTTATTTTAATATAAAATTTGGCTACGTTTATTTACTGTTTTAGTTTGTGTAATCGTAATTGGAGATAAAGAAATTATTTGCGAAGGTATCACTTGAGTAAGAATTGATAAGACAGCGAACTTAAACTTAAGACATTCAGCTGAGTAAATATTTGTCACTACTGGCTGTGAATTTCTAATTTAAGTCATAAAAACTAGTAACAAGGAAGCAGCATAATAGCAGTAAATCTAGGAAATACGGCCTGAAGGTCACCGCCTACCTTGAATTGTGTTGGGTGTCAAAGATTCAAGGGTGACAGAGCTGTAAGGGCGACCTTGAAGCGCGCATCAAATACCGCATCGCCACAACGAGCCAAGCGCTGAACTAACGTGCCAGATTCCCTCCAACTCGTTTTCCCTATGTAACTGTAATCAGTGACGAAACAATTCTGTTGGTGGAAAGTCTGTAACAAAGTTCAGTGCAGGTGTCTATCAGAAGTTTATATACATCCGGATAGTACATTTTGTAGTACGGCAGTCTGAAAGTCCGTTTATTATAGCTGTGTTGAAGAGCGTAGATACCGTTTATGAGCACTGTAGCTTACCAATGACGTGTTTCTTATCGTACTTTGGCACAATGGGTACATTAGGAATAGTTCTGTAAATTTCAAATATTTCTCCGCACATTACAACGCATTTGGAGCTCGTTGTATGAGTTGAACTTGCTTTGTGTTTAGCGTTAACTTTGTAATTACTATTCTGTACTTAGTATGACGTAGTTGTACGAAAGGCGTGTCTCAGCTTGTCGAGTTAGAATGAGTTGTTTCTGCTGGCCATGTCATCGCCGCAGCGACATCTATAATTCAGGCACGTTGCTGCAGCGGCCGATGAAGCGGTCGCTCGTACAAGATAGGCAGGGGTGATGGGGGGGGGGGGGAGCCGTGCTGGTATCGAGTGCCGCGACGATCAACAGGAACCACAGAGATCGATCCATCGATCGATCGCTGCAGTCGAAATGTTGGCGGCGTCGAACTACGCAGGACGTGCGGACATCGAGTCGTCTTTGTGATCGTGGTGAGCATCAAGCTAAGAGTATTTATTATTTAGCTGTCGAGGTAATGGCCCTTGTTTACGCTTGTCCATGTGGCAGTATTGTCCTCGTTGCATTGAAGGGAATTGGTTATTGTTAGAAAACAATGTCGTGAAGGCGACTGAGCCACCAGCGCTCTTAAGGGCGCGGTTCATCTCAGTTTTGAACGTATTTATTTGTATATTTGTACCAGATATTTTTTTTTTCTTATTTTATACATAAATTGTGATTAAATCTTTCTCTTAGGAACTTCTTGTATCTCTCATAGTTTTTGCGTAATGAGTCGTAAACGTCAAAATTTGGACTTTACGGTTTTAAGTACGCCACTAAAACCAACTGACATACCAAACTGAAAAAATTCGCACTATATAACAATGTTGTAGGCTATGATTTGACACATATAAAAACAAAACAAAAAAATATATATTTTGTATTTCTAAAAATTTGTTGATATTTCTTTAATTTTCATTACAATATTCAGCATTTTTTATTAAATACAAAAGTATTTTATTTTTTGTTTTTATATGTGTCAAATCACAGCCTACAATATTGTTATACGCTGTGGATTTTGTGGGTTTGGCATGTCAGTTGTTTTTAGTGGCGTACTTAAAACCGTAAAGTGCAAATTTTGACGTTTACGACTCATTACGCAAAAACTATGAGAGATACAAAAGTTTTCTAAGAGGAAGCTTTAATCAAAATTTATGTCTAAAATAAGAAAAAAATTCTGGTACAAATATACAAATAAATCAATACGTTCAAAACTGAGATGAACCGCGCCCTTAGTGGCCGTGCGTTGTCGGTAAGGACGAGATAGCACGCTGTTACGATTTCCCAATCCGACAGAAGAATGCGGCCAGGGGAGTATTGTAAACACAACACTATAACGACCGGCGGAGCAAGGTAACACCGAGCTGCTTCAAATGCCATTACGTCGGGGTAATAATTGGGACAGTTTTGGCGTGGGGAAATCTCAGTTTCAGCAGGGATGCCTCCACCCTTAACGTCATAAGGGACCAATCAAAGGGCTGAAGAAAGGTGACAAGAGGTGGGGCGCGAAGAGTGGTAGAATGTTACCGACGAGAGGCACGGGGAGTCTCTCTGGAGCGGCGACGGGACCAAGAGGTCCTGGTTCGAGACTAACGGGGACTCAGCCACGCGGACTTGTCATACTACGGCCACAGTGTCCGGAACACTGGTGAACATTAAGCTGCTAATTGAGACTTCCTCACGACAAAACTGTCCCAATTATTTCCCCGACGTAATGGCATTTCAAACAGCGCGGTGTTGCGTTGCTCCGCCGGTCGTTATAGTGTTGTGTTTACAAAACTCCCCTGGCCGCATTCTTCTGTCGCCGGCGCTGTCGGGTAAGGAAATCATAGCAATGCGCATCACGCCACACCCTCGCCCTAATTATTTCTCACGGATTGTGGTTGATATACATTAAAATATTAAATGTTGTGCTTTTAGCGTACTGTAACGCAAGGTATATAGAATTCTCGCTATGATTGCTAATTTCCTACACTTTTCTTCTCAGAATAAAAACAAATCATCTGGGATGACAGTTGATGCCCAGTCTTAAGGACGTTGAAGTGATAAAAAAAACGTAACTTTTTATTTGTACTAAATAGTGTTACTTTTTTAAACGTTACTTAGGACTGTACTTTCATCTAACAAGAAAAAAAAACTCAGCCAGTTTGTCCATAACCTGAAGTTACAAGTTGCATGTTTTTAGTTCTTATAAGCCGGAACACTAATGAAACGTCATGTCACGAACTACTGCTTGGTATATTTTCATATGCATTTGAAAAAATTAGTTATACAAATTTTCTGAAATTTTGAAAATTTTTGCCTCCGATTAAAAAAAATAAAATACGAAAATATTTTGTGACTGATTTTAAAACATGTCAAGCAGTAAGCCCGTGACATATAGTTTCGTCGTGAATTTTTTAATTTGATTTTGTTCTTTGGTTTTCGTTGGTTATAAAGAAAAAATCACTTTCTTAACTGCACGTCGGTAAAAATATACATTCCACGGGAACATGCACCCAAGTTAAACGAACAAACTTATCGAAATGAAATAATCTACACTCAATGTCTGTACTGTTCCCTAAAAATTATAATATACTCAATATACCAAATTTGTAATTAAATGTAAGCTTTTATGGCTTTGACATAAATGCAGTGGGAATTTTTTCATTTCGATAAATCCGGTTATATTTGTTATATGTATGCCCCCATAACATGTAAATGTTGATCGCCATAGCTTTGAATAGAGAACTATGCACGCAAAATGTGTTCCATAAGAGGATATCAGTCGCTGTTAACGTTTGTTTTATTAATTTTTTTTGTTATTTTATCAGTTTTTTAATTTATTTAAGAAGCAGTTCATTATGTTGCAAACGTAATGGGCACGGTACGGCTGTAAACATTATTAACAATTATAAATGGTAATATAAGTCAGTGTAAAGTAATAAATGGTTAATATTTCTTAAGTAATAATTGAACTAACATAATGTCGTGGGGATGCACAGTGTTAATTGGTTGAGACTTGAAGTGCCTTGAAACAGCAGCAGCGTGTTATCAGTGTTGGGTAGGACAAGTGGAGTATAGCGGATGTGAAGGTAAGTGTATGTCAGAGTGCTCGGTGCTGTTGTTTGTCTTGGGCGAGCACACACTTCTAGCTCAATACTCCGTCCATAAGGTGCCTTGTCCCGCTGCTCGAGTCTTCTTACCACGAGGTCTTGTCTTCGCTCCGTGTAAACACTGCACTTCACAGTACAGCAGAACTCCCTGACTGCGGTGGTGGTATCGTGACAGGTACTCCTCGGTATTTCTGCATTTACCTCGTTGTAGTCCGATAATGCGCGCGTATCATTGAACTTGCCGCGGAAGTCTTAAGGACTGGACTATTTTTATAGGATCTACTTTTTCGGCGGACAGAGGCTCAAGAAATGCATTTTCTAGTCATTTTCACAATTCCATCCCCAACCCCCCTTTTTTATGGAGGGTCTAAAGACAAACGCGGTGTCTATAGGTAATAGTGTATTTTCCTTCTAGACAAAACTGGCACTTGCAGAACAGTTAGTTGTCGCAGATCCGGTATAGGAGCACACACTGACTTTTCTTGTTGGTTAATACACCCACTGCCCGTATAAGTCCCTGCGTTTACTGCTGCAATGTTTGTTCTTCTTAATTGTGCACAAGTTTGTAGATGTAGTGCGTTGAATTGTCTGTCCTCTAGGCGTGCCTGCTTTGTAAGCTACAGTGCATCTCAAATTCAGCAGGCTTCTTTGTTTTGATAAATGAATAAATAAATAAATAAATATATATATATATATATATATATATATATATATATATACACACATACACACACACATATACACATATATATACACACATATACACATGGTGTTATGCCGGCTTTTCCGAAATAACAAACTTGGGATCTTGTCCTGGATATTGCAATGTCAGCGAATCTTACGTAGACTACGTCCCTGTGTGCGAGGTACAAAATAGATGGGGGCGCTAATGGTGCCACTGACCGGCGTGTGTAAAGCTGTGTTATCACTGCTTAGGCCCCATGTTATAACTGACCAGACTGGGCAATCGCCCAAGGCGGGCGTGGGACGCTTCTCATAACATGAATTTTTTTATTATTTTTAAATAAAAACATTCCAGTAAATACAAAATTACTAACTTTGCAATTTTATTTCTTTCTGTCTGTGTGTTCAGTACAAATATAAGTATGTTAAATAGAATATATATTTTTTCTCGTCCACGTGATCGCGCGCGCATATAACACATATTTTGTAAGAAGTGAGGGGTACGGTCGAGGGCGCCAGCCAGGTAAACCCGGGCATGTCTCTGCTAGCTATCCACATTCCTCACAACTGCTGTGCAGGGTTTACTATTATTCCTTCACTTGTGACACATTAAGGGCGCGGTTCACCTCACTTTTAAACGTCTTTTTTTATTTTTTATATTCGTACCAGGTAATTTTTTTTCTTATTTTAGACATAAATTGTGATTAAATCTTCTATTAGGAAATTTGTATATCGTTCATATTTTTTTGCGTAGTAAGTCGTAAACGTCAAAATCTGCACTTTACGGTTTTATGTACGCCACTAAAATCAACTGACATACCAAACCAAAAAAATTCACAGTGTATAACAGTGTTGTAGGCTAGGATTTGAATCATATAAAAAAAATAAATAAATAAATAAATAAATAAAATAAAATTTTATTATATTTTAAAAAATTGTTTGTTAAAATTCAGCATTTTTTATTAAACACAAAAATATTTTCTTTTTTGTTTTTATAAATGTCAAATCATAGCCTACAACATTGTTATACACTGTGAAGTTTCAGTTTGTTATGTCAGTTGGTTTTAGTGGCGTACATAAAACAGTAAAGTGCAGATTTTGACGTTTAAGACTCATTACAAAAACTGCGATATACACAAATTTCCTGAGAGGAATATTTAATCACAATTTATGTATTAAAGAAGAAAAAATATCTGGTACAAATATATAAATAAGACTACGTTCGAAACTGAGGCGAACCACCCCCTTAAGAACTCACTGTATGTTATTTGTGTCAAGTGTGGTTTGAAGAGTAACGCGTGTTTTTATTTTTGCGTCTTTTTAATTCGGTTAGTATTGTCCCTGCACGTAGGGCAGTCTGGAAAACCAGTTTACCTACCTCGGGGAGCCAGAAGTTACGTTTATTATTATTACCACACTGAATTTTTAAATGTGGTGGCTCCGTTTGAAGTGTGTGGCCTTAACGTAATGCACGAACAGTTGCTTCTTTAAAATTTAAATCACAACTCCATTTCAGACGCACAGACATAAGGCCCTTAAGCATAGCTTGTAACTTTCAAATGTCGCTGATTTAAACGCTTAACTGGTTTTTTGTTTACCACTTTTTCTACTAACTCGCGTCCTTGTCTGTCCGGTATACATTTTGTAGTCGATTTCAAAATAACTACCCCATGACCTAGACACTTGAAACTTTAAACATAGCAGGACTTGGTGACAGTGCTATATTAATTCGCTTTCTTGTCTGCCTGTATGTTCCATACAAATTTTACGTGTTTAAAATCTATAGCAAAATTTCACGCGCACGCAAAATTAAATAGTAGAAAAGAGTTTTCTAGTAAATAAAAAAAAAATATGTACCACGTTTTTACAACGGACTGGAAAATATAAAATAATTTGTCCTGTAAAAATACTTACGAGTATTTACATAGGAAACTTTGTTGTGTGCTTGTTAGTTAGTTTTAAAACTTTGTACAATTTTTTTCTTTAAATAATTATTTTAATTCATTGCCAACTTAAATGTAAGTACGACAATCGGTTGTGCGAGTAGTGAAATATATGAATTTAAGGATGGGTAGTTTTTATTTTCGGTTCGTTGGTTTCGAAAGTGTCCAATTACCCGTGCTGAAGTGATAATTGTGGCAGGTAGGAACTGAGCTGGCGCGCACTTGGATTGTTCGTTGTGCTCGCTTGTCTGTGCAGCCTAGCTTACACCAGAGCAGAGAAGCGAACACACGCGAGCGAACATCGGCTTACCATTGTCACTAAGTTAGCTACTGTTCTGTCTCGGCAGATGTTTGTTCCTCGTTCACACGGGCTAGAGCAGGCAGGAGACGGAACTTGAGGGCGAACATGTTCAACTGAACCTAGCCATTTACCGTCATACCATTATTATTTACTTACATTGACATTAACTTATACCGGTTAAATATATTACAAATTCATTCGGATGTATAGGTGACCACACGGTAAGGTCAACCTTTTATAAATGCGCATTTTGACAAATATGTAACCTTCATTACCTTGCAGTTATTACAATACATAGTTTACCATCTGTTATTTAAAAAGTAATAATTTTACAGTAATAAATGTGATATTTTCAGTGCCATTTTCTAACTTTTCCGTATCTGAAGGGTTGTACTTGTCGTGCACTACCTATAATAATTATTTTTTTTTTTTGTAAAATGAGCTCACGACCTTTGACATTTATTTATGGTTTTAAAAGTATGTGTGAACTGATTACGTCATAATTATTATGTAAAATGTTATGGTTCAGATTATCACAAGGCTTTGTATTTTGCCAGCGATATAATTATATTTTTAGTTATGTTTCACTAAACGTCCAAAATAAGCAAAGAAAATTTCGCACAGGACTTATGATAGTGATAGTTATCAGGTGGCAAATTACAATAACACGAATAGCCGCACACAACTATTTCCGTATACCTTCCGTACATCATCCGTATACCTTCCGTACATCCTATACTATTCTAACAGATTAAAAGGTCGGAAATAATGTACGAAGGTAGTTATATGAAGTAACGGCTATTGATTTTTTTTTTTCAAATGTTAAATTTTTAGTGCTCACTATATCCCGAATGTGCCACAGGTATAGATTATGGTTTATCGCAGGAAAACTTGAACGGCATTTGTAGCGGTTTTATTTTTTCAGATAATATTTGTACGTTTTTAAATTATAGGGCTTAAAAAATGGCACGGTGGACGGTTGTGTGGCGGTTTATTTGATGAAATCGTTTAACTTTACTCGCTTGTTGGATTGTATAAATTTTATTTTAAACAAGTCGTCTGTTCTTCGGTCCCACAAGCCAAGTTAATGAAATCATTTCGTTTATGTTACACTTCACTCTCCGCCAAGTCAAACTCTACGCCATATTATGACTAAATGTTCTAACATTAATCTGCAACAAAAATTACAACTAAAATAAAACACCTTCAAGACGGCGACTTATAATCCGATTCAATCCCAAACTTCTTTAATTCGTGGAATTTCTTTCCACATGAACTTTTTCTTGGATTAAAGGACCGAGTTAGATTTCAATGCACTATGCTATTGACGGCTTGTCTGAGTATTTTCTTTCTTCTTTCCTTTTCATGATGCATCTTGCCATTCTGACCAAAATTAGGTTTACTTGTCTTCCAGTTTGTCATATACACATTTTTTTTTTTTTGGTATCATTTTTACCCGGTGTTTTATATATTAAACATGACTTGTCCAGTTCTTTGTTCAGAAGGTACACAAATATCTACGTGATGCAATAAACTATTACAAAGTATGTAGCTTGTATATATCTATGTAGAAAGAAGGAAGGATAAGTGTATTGTGTCCTGTGCTGGATGGAACATTATATTGTTCCCCTCCTTGTGGTTAGCAGCATGTGTGACGTCATGACAGTGGTGCATTTACTATTATAGTCAGCAAACAAGTAGCTCTAAATGGCCTGATCACATTAAGCAGTAAACATGTCCGTATCTGCGTGCACGTCTTGTTAACTGCCACTTCTGTCAAGTTGGCACTAGGATTGTTGTTTTCTAGTTTCTCCATTCTGACTTTCAGTTGCCGTTTTCAGCGTTAGTGTGTCTACTCACATTCGTAAGGTGGCTGCTAATGTGAACTTGTTTTGCGCGTTACATGCTTACAAGTGCGGAAGCTATAAGGGCGACAAAGCGTGCGCATCACGCCTCACACTAGCCTCTAGGTGCAAGTCTGTGCACCAGCGCAGACAACTCTCCTCTGAGACATCCAGTGGTGACGCTATCATTGTATGACGTAATATTGTCGATCAAGGCGTAGGGTATACGCGTATACCTAATATTCTGCGTCAAGATTTACAGGCCAAAAAAGGAATGCATAGACACCTATTTTCGGCGGTTAGAAAATGTTTTAATGATCACAGTTGGACCTGCATTGAGAGCGCACAGTGTAATGTTCTTTCAGCGCTATTTGTAAGCATATATCTTTCATGCGAGATGAGCAGTTCTTTAAGGCCATGCTCTCTAGTTTCTTGTTTTTTAGCGATACTTTTTTTACGCCTAAACGAGAGCAGATATCGAACATCTGTCCGGCAGTTTGCTTTAAAATAGTCTTCTTTATTTTGTATAATTTTTTTTAAGGCAGTATATACTGTGGTTTTGGCTGATTATGTGATCAGTGAAGTTCAGGTTAATTTAATCTTCAGTCGAAACCGTATAATTTATTGCTTTGAAAAAATTAGCTATCACGGTCAAAATAATTTGCAACAAAACTGCCAGACAGATTTTTGATATCTGCTGTCGTTTGAGCATAAAAAATAATGATCTCAAAACCAATATAAAGTGAAGAGCGAGGCCTTAGTAGTTGTGCACACAGCTGAGTGCTTGGGCGGGCGGCCACAAACTGCATTGTACGTCACTGCTCTACGCCTGCACATAGGGGTGATGATGTTCGTTACGCGCGTACTATTCCCGCCCGTGTGTATCTAACTTTCTTTGCCTGCGAATAATATAAGTTTCGCTCCAGAATTTCTCTCAGCAAGCACCGGCAAACAAATTTATTACGACTCTCACTGTAACAACTTTTCTGAGCATCTTCGTATATGATTGCTGTAGTCAATTAAATTGCGTCTACAGCTAATTTGCAAATGTAACGAATAGGTTTAAATATAGCTAATTTGAGGAAGCTTGGTAGATGTGTAAGGAATCCACCCGCTGTAATAGAGCAAATACGCCAATTTTTTAATTTTTTTTCTGTGCTTGTTGACGTAGGTGGTGGGTTGTAGTTGTCATTTAGCTTTGTACTGTTTGTTTTTATCTTCATGCGTTATTTTACGTTGGTTGGAAATAGTTATTGCGACATGTTTGCTATTATGGTCAACACCCGTTCAGCAAGTTGTGTATGTATGATTTAGTGGGACATATATTAAGTCACTTAAATACGAAGTTTCACTCGGATCGATTGATATATTCTGAAGATGAATGTTGTGAACCAAGTAAGTTAGCGTGGCCACTTGTCATACAGTGTCCCAACATGGGGACGACAACTGGTTTCACTTCGAATATTTGATGTTGTCGTTAGCCTATTTATACACCAAGTTAGCTGAATTGATATTTCTTTCCTGACAGGAGAAATCCTCCCGACACCGCTCTAACAGCTGACCATACAAATCAGTAGATTTATTAGGTAAATAATATACGATGTGCTCCAAGACATTTATGTAGATCACCTAATTTGGCATGGTTAGAGTATCAGCTCATGACTCATCGAATGTGCGTATGACTGAATGTAGTAGTCGGTTTGTCCTAAAATAAACATATTCGCCGCAGTTTTCCCCCACCCAATATCTTGTAGGTAAAATAGTGGCTTGTGGGTAGGTTCTCTTTTGTCTCGACTGTGGGCCTTTATTTTGAGGGACATTTATCCGGAAATGGAATGGAATTTTTTGTACGTTTGATTACAGACTAAACAGACATGAATGAACATGGCGGCTCATTTGATGCGAACTTGGACGATCATTGGCTGCCGGAGGTGGTTGCCCGTTGTATGTTTGGTTCCTGCATGTAACAGCAGGTTTCCTATTGGCCTGGCTGCCGGCTAGGCGTGGGGTTTCCGCAATGTTGCTGGCCAGTGACGTCATTTTACTGTGACTGAGGCCGTGTCCCAGTTTAAATAGCATTCTCTGGAGAGAGCACTCTTTCGCATTACCACTACGGAGAGATCTCTGGCACTCTCTCGCTGTCTCCTATTGGGGCGATGTATTCTTATAGTTTGTAAACAAGCGACGCAAAGTAAACAAGAGCGTATATTTTATTAATACATGTTGTAAACACATCAAATATATTTGTAGGCAACCCAAATAATTAATTTTTAGTTTACCAACGTGGTATTTCAAGCAGCGAATAACTGTTTATAGGCGACGCTCTAATTGTGTATTTTGTGTATTTAAACGTATACTAGGGCAGAACATGTTTACACAACTTCTCGCTATAATTAACTGCCCATTGGAAATAATTATTTATGTATAAATATTGAAATATTTGCAATATGTGACATACCTTTCTTCAATAAACCTCAAACCATAGTTGTAATCAAGATGGCGTGCGCCGGACAGAACGTGTGTGTGCAGCGAGTGAACAGTTTCCTTCTCTTGCTGTACTCTCTCCCTTTCGCACTCTCGCCAATCAAATGAGACGGCCAGAGAGCACTCTCTCTGAAGTCGTATGACGTGTTCGCGAGAGAGAGATAGAGAGAGAGAGAGCACGCACGCGCTGAGCGAACTGAGACGCGGACTGAGTTTGCTGTCCTACATCTGATGTTTCTTTTCTGTATTCCTAAGTATTCTGTGGTTTAGTCGTGCGATTAGTAATCCGTATTGCAGTGTTATCGAGGATCACGACATTAATTGCGTCTGGCGGTAGCAACCGTAATTTGTTTCTGATTGCCGATATTGTTAGTAACGTTTTGATATATGACTGATCTTTAGTTGCTGATACATGACCCGGGATTGTTCTTTCATTTCCAATACCCTCCGATATTTTAACGAAATGATGGTGGTTTTCCCACTAATTACTTTGCAAGATGTCTTCTGTTAAGTCAGAGTTTGTGCGCATACACGTAATGTCCGTAAATATCTACTTTGGGAACATGGCTTGTATTCAGGAGAGGTAAGAAACTGTTATCTGTAGACGCCACTATTTACTTTAATCCTATCTGATGTCATTAAATGGAAAAATAGTGAAAATGGCTAAAAAGTAACATTTTTAGAGTATTGGCACTGAATCTCCTAAAGGCAAAGAAGCAAAATACATCTGGCGTCTGTAGTTAAGTCTAGTGGTGTTTGACACATACTATATCAACACACTGTTAACAAATCTAGTTAGCATGCTATAGGACTCCTACTACCGCGATCTATAAGGGCGACTATTAGTAGCTCCCTGCGTGCCTCGTCGCCTTTATGCGCTCGGCGCTCAACTAGCTTCTGTCTTCTCCTTGAGAACTTCTCTTCAATAGCACACACCTGTAAATAACACACAGCACCGCATTTGAAGCGTGAGGTAGGCGGCCGCCTGAAGTGTAACATTTGCGATTACAGCGTTAGTTGTATTCACCTTGCACTTAAGTACAAATGTCGCAGTGTAACTATTTACGTATAGTTAGGCCATAAACAGTCGGGGTCGGTTTCCGGATGTACACATATGGGAATCGTGCCGAACGGTGTTGTTGGTTATCAGCGAGAGAGGTACCTTTAAAATTGACTTGCAGTGAACTCTGACACTAGGTACATTATCATGTCAACCAAAAACGTAAGTACTGATAAATAATTTTAAATTATATGATTTCTCAAACTCTGAACAAGCTAACACACGAAGTTAGTCTGTGACAATAACCACTATTACAGTGTAAGTTTTGTTTACTAGATAGTGTTTCAGAATATCCGTTGTATCGGGCAAGCCATCGCAACAGGCGATCGTCGATGACAAAACATAATATCGGGCGTCAATTGAAAAATGCCGCGTGGAGCAGGAGAGCGCGCAAACTTCATACACATCAAATTAAAACCATTCTTCAATAAAAAAAACGATGAAGTGTACTCGTTGATGTCGGATTGTGGTTGCTGTGAATAGCAGACGTCACGAGCGACACAGCGATATAGGAACAAAGCGAGACAGAGAGAGAGAGAGAGAGAGAGAGAGAGTACGGGTGTGTGAAGGAGAGGAAAATATTGCTATAGCACGAACACTTTTCTGCCTGCCTCGCTGCTGAACTGGGCTACAGCTGGCGAAAACTAGAAAGTCATTAGCAAAACTATTACATTTCGCTACAACATACCACCTACCTGCGTAATTAAATAATTTCAAAGAAGGCTGATAAATTACTTTTAAAAAAATCACATGCAATGAGAACTCTGTTCCCGAGGCCCCAACATGACTAAAACGGCCTTATCGCACAGCTGTGACACCAGCTACTTCTCATATCTATACGAAACTGCTTTAGGGGCTTATAGTGTACTTTAGTACATGCTTCTCATCTATGAAATACACTTCAATGCCATAGTTGTAGAGATCCGACGAGAAAGACTGCGGGCCAGATTGTACGCATGGGCAATGGGACATTGGCGCGCGCGTCAAGAGTGGCTCTTACTGCTTGTGGCGCGGGAAACGGATAGAAGAAGGCGGCGCATATTGGTTGAAAGAAGTGATACTAGACTGCAATGTATGGAACGTGTTGACTGGCAGCTGGCGGTGAATACAGGCTTGTTAACGGCGTGATTAGAGAGACGGCGCGAACTGGCGCCCGCCTACCTGGAGTCGCCGTCCTACAAGGACTTGACGCTCCTGCTAGTTGTCGTCGCTCGTCGCTGCGACACGCCATGTTTGAACACGTGCTGCACTTATATTTGCGTCCAGTTTCATTGTAGGATTCCACGTCCAAGACTTCTGGATACATAAATCAAGCTTCAATGCAAAGAGTAAAGATACTTGGTTTTGTAAGTCACTATGCGAAAGTTGAAGAAAAAAATGCTATACCACAACTTTCGCCAACTTTTTTAGTAAAAACGTTTTCTTATTTATCGTATATACTTCTGGTGTAAAATATCTGATGCTGAAATTTCATGCAAGAGATGACGTTGACGAGTACGATACGTCGGCAGAATATTTATTTATTTATTTTTGTATTTATTTTTTGGACCACGTCCTCCATCATCCACGCGTATAAGAGAAAGAGAAGTTCAAAAGTAAAGATCGTTGTTTTAATCACGTGAGTGATATGTAGAAGTCCCGCTGTGCTCTGGTCTGACTTATGAATTCCGCGAACATGACAGCCAGTGAGAACACACTTAGCTCTGTGGCATGCGCACACGTCAGTCGTCACATTGGATTATTTCATTTTTAGCTTTCCTTTAAATTCTTAAAAGAAACATGTTACATTTGCGATTACAGTGTAATTTCTATTTTAGCGCTACAGTAAAATAATGGCGTTTAAACTTTTAACGTGAGGGTCCCGGTGGCCGAATTGTAAGACCATTCGTCTCTAAGGCGATCCGGGTTCGATTACCGTTGGGGTCGGTTTCCGGATATACACATGTGGGGATCGTGGCGAACTATGTTGTTGGTCGAGGGTTTTCCAATTATCCCCGCTCTTTCATTCCGGCGCTGCTTCATGCTCACCTTACCCCCTCCCCCCCTTTTACACTCACCAGCTCTGAAGACCTCGATGTTAGTGCTGACAAAAATCTCTCGCTCACTTTTAACGTGTATTTAGGTCGCGATCAGTCAAATAATCTTCTGATTGTGGCCGAACTATACGTAAAGGTTACAGTGCGACGTTTGTGCCTAAGAGCAAGGTGAATACAATTAACGCTGTTATCGCAAATGTTACACTTAAGGCGGCCGGCTACCTCACGCTTCAAATGCGGTGCTGTGTGTTCGTAAACAGGTTTTTTCTACGAAAATATTCCACGTGGGCCTATTGTGCCAACGTGCGAAAAGAGAATTAACTTCAGGCGAGGTCGGAACCTCACTGTTACGACGCCACGCTCATTAAAAACACTTGTTTCTAATCCCTCAAACACGGCTAAAAACAGTCTTTTCAGACTACCGTATTTCAAAATGTACTACCCGGATGAGATTGCTACCTGCACTGAACTTAGTTGCAGACTTTCCACCAATAAAATTATATGGTCACCGCTTAGTGTCCCATAGTAAAAACAGTTCGGCGGGAACCTTGCACGCTAGTTCAGAGCTTGGTTCGTTGAGGCGACGCGGCATTTGATGCGCGCTTCACGGCAGGCCTTACAGCTCCGTAACTTTTGAGCCTGTCACACGCGGGTCATCAGCGCCCTTAACTTCTCAGGATTTAAAAAGAGAAACAAAATAATACAATACGGTGTCTGATACCCAGCTTTAAGAGGAGACTCAGCGAGCTGGCTTTTGTCACAAGTTTGCGCTTGTACACATGTCCGTGAATAACTACCTTGAAAACACAGTTTGTTTCCAGGAGAGGTAAAAACTTATTGGCTGCAGTCGTCACTTTTTACTGTAGTTTTGTCGTATGTCATCAGAGAGAGAGAGAGAGAGAGAGAGAGAGAGAGAGAGAAAATAGTAAAAATAGTATTTTCAGGACATTCGCGCTCAGAGTCCTGGAAGCAAAGAAGGAAAATAAGCTGGAGTTTGTAGTTAAATTTGCGTGCTATTGGACGACAGCGACCGCGTTCGGTTGCGGACTATAAAGCCGATCCTTACTCGTTAACCACTTACCTCATCCCATATATGTGCAAGGCGTTCAGACGAAGTCGTGTCTTCCCATCTAGAACTAGACAAATTGTATTTTGTCTCCACAAACACACAGACTTTTCGGCCGACAATGTTTCCGCAGACAAGTCTGCAAGTGTGGACGAGGCTTAACAAGCTGCCTTCCTTGTCGCTATACGTCGTCGGGAGACGCAAGAGTTTCTTCAAGGCAAGCTGCCGCCTTAGTTGGGCTTGTCCTTCCACCAGTGTTCAATGATTTATCGCAGTAGTTAACATTTCAATACGGTTATGTCGCGGGCCTTAACTGGGAGGGCGGACACTGCACGGGTTCATGTTCCATATGGCGGATGATCCCAGTGGCGCAACTAGGATTTGTGTAGGGGGGTTGAGGTTTACCCTTAAAATAACACAATCAAAACAAAGGGGATGGGGAGTCAGTGTCTTCTCCCGGGAAATTTCGGACTTCAGGATGCAAATTATTTTCAATTTGAGCAGTTTTCGTAACGAAACGTTGAATATTCTACTGGTAAGTATTACATACTTTTCCTCAAAACTAGTTATGTGAAGTCAGAGGGGTTGTTTATAACCCTTACCGCCCTCCCCCTTTGCTATGCCTATGGATGTATCCGATGACAGATTCACTGCAGGCTACACAACAAGTGAACGGTTTCATGAAAAGGATAATGGGTCACAAGTTAGCATGAGTGACAACACTGGTGTGTTATATTGTTACAAGTTTAGCAAACATTTACTTGTGAGCAATTCTCTGAGCTCTTTAGGATAGGGGTCTTATAATTTGTAATAAAAAAAGAGAATTAAGTTCTTGCTTTACTAGCTCACAAAGCTTACGAAAAGACGCAAAACAGTAATTAACTATAACTTTCACAACACCCTTAATTAGGCACAATCACTACTGTGCCGCAGAAACGTTAATCAACTTTGGCAAATAAAGCTTAAACATGTTCACCATTAATCAAAGACTACAAATCGCAGTAAAAGTTCAGTTATATGTCCAATCTACAAATCTTTCAAATAGTGACAATGTACAACCTTAACAGTCCGAAGTGGTGATGACTCACCATGTGCTGCGCAGCACCCCGAGTGCACCACTGTCTTCACTCTTGAGGTCTTCGGTACGACTCCCGTCGCTCACCTCCTTGCTGTCCGTCGACCCGCAGCAGCACTCGTCTTGTTTTGACCAATTCTGCTACGAAGGTATGTGCCTGCAGCCTCACAGAAGATTCTGACGTCACCAAAATGTGTTCACCAGTCTCTCTCCACAGGCATACCACCTTCTTCTAGCACGACCAATAGCGAACTGTCCCCAAATCTGTTGATTCGGGGTTATATACTCAGGCCAAACTCCGGGGATTCACCGAATTAACAGGGGTCTAACAATTGTCATTTACATAATGCTTGGGACACGACTTGAGCCTCGTAGGCCGATCTCGTAGGGTTAAAGTGCATTTGACACAAGTCTCTATGACATAGTTCGGCGTGACTCCCATCATGTAGCCGTCCGAAATGTGAGTTGGGCTAGTCCATAAGGTGTTACGACACAGCTTACCGCCACCTAGCTCTTAGAAACACAGCAGGCAACAATATATTTCCCCACAGTGTTCGGTACTTTGGTAAGCCTGCCTCATTTTAGTTTTATTATCTACAAGTTTAAGCAAGGTGTTCCAAGCAGGTTAGAGCCAATAGTCCTACCAACTAGACCCTCTACCCCCCCGTCCAGCATGTTTTTTGCGCCATTTACTACCTATGTTGCGGGGAGTGCGAAAAACAATCGGAATAAGGTTGTGTTTACTAAAATACTGCTGCCGGTGTCGGTTGGCAGTGATTGTCGGGCCTTTTTGGCGCCAGCTTACTGGTCGTGTGTTCGTGTGAGTGAGGCACGGCTCATATGGTGCGGTAACGCCTCTACCACAAGACATGGAAATGGCGTGCAGTGGTATAGTAGATCCCTCGCCTGACTAACACTTTCAGTGGTCACCCCATTTTATTGGTGGAAAAATTTTCAGTCTAGTCCAATACATCTTTCTATCGTACTGTTACAAGAATCCCATCATTGTTGTTTACATATAATAGATTGATAAGGCTGTTTTTAGCCATTTTGAGGGGCTCAGAAATATTTATAATTAAAGTGATGATGTGAAACTACTATCCCGAAATCGTTTGAAGTGTTTGTTCTTTTCGTAAACGCACACATTAGAAAATGTTCAGAATTTTCTTAGAACATTAGTTCTACTAGCACTTTGGAACACTTATTACAAGGCAGACAGGCAGGCCATGCATTAAGTTAATGCAAGTAAGAGGACTATATTGGAGCAGGAAGGCAGTAATCAAGGTAGTGTGGTTTGACATTTGACGGATGGAGGTGATTGCGGGAGTGTTGAGATTTTTGCAAGTGTAACTCGTAATGCGTATCAGCGAGAGAGGTACCTTTAAAATTGACTGGCCGTGAACTCGGATACTAGGTACATTATTAATTACAACCGAAAACGTAAGTACTGATATTAAGAAGTAGAAAAAATACATATTGTTGGATAACTCTTTTCCTGATTATGGACTTATTTGTGAGTGTAAATTGTAACGAAGTTGTGAAACTGGTGCCAAAATTTTAAGTTATCACCCAAATTCCCAAAAATTTTAGCACTAATATATATTATAATTTTTTTTGCATGTGCTGTACAATTATATTTGTTGCCATTTTGTAAACATTTTTTATGTCTGTAATATGTTAATATATTGAATCGATTACTTTAGTTTCATTTAGTAAGTCCTAATGTAATCTGTCAACACCGACGGTAGGAACACTAGTTCAAGTATAGCAGGGGACTGTAACGTGTAGTGGTGGGCGGTGACGTGACGAGGTCTCATTTAGCGGCGTCTAGCGTGTTGGCGTCGAGGCTCCCGCGTCTCGATCGATGACGTCGCCGGGGGAAAGGCAGAGTGTTGGCCTGCCACTTAGCGGAGTCACCTACATCCCTCTTGTAGCTGCTCTCCTGGCTCTGTGTTCCAGCAGGCCTAACTGCAGTCAACTACCTCCCTCTTGTAGCTGCTCTCCTGCTCCATGTACTAGCAGGCCTTAACTACCTCTCTCTTGTAGCTGCTCTCCTGCTCCGTGTTCTAGCAGGCCTTAAGCTGCTCTCCTGGCTGTGTTCTAGCAGGCCTAACTGCAGTCAACTACCTCCCTCTTGTAGCTGCTCTCCTGCTCCATGTTCTAGCAGGCCTTAACTACCTCTCTCTTGTAGCTGCTCTCCTGCTCCGTGTTCTAGCAGGCCTTAAGCTGCTCTCCTGGCTCTGTGTTCTAGCAGGCCTA
>PNEQ01038345.1:0-31921 GCA_003012365.1 Medauroidea extradentata | reverse complement strand
GGCTGTTGTTGTGAAGTTCACACAGCAACATTGTTTTTGACAGTCATGTATGTAGACCGCAACAAAGTGCAGCGTATGCTAAACTCTAAATGAGAGGCGATATAACACTGCCGTACTAAGGAGCGGTAAAACATTGGACAGTTCGTTTTTCCATCCGGCCTTTTTTAACGTAACCTGTCCAGGATTTTCCGAAATCCATCCACGTACATGCTAGGGTGTTTCTTAAATTCACGCCCAGAACAATCTCTTATTTTACTTTTTCCTATAATTATTAGTGTTCCTCTACCAGGAAATTTTTGCTGCTTGTGTTTGCTCGAAATACGCACTAAATTAAAAAGTTTAGGTGTGCCATTTTTAGTATACGTCTAGTCTTAAAAATGTACACAGTCTATAGTAAATACATACGGTAAAAAATTGGTTTCCTGACAAAATTCAATTATATCAAAATACCCTACCTCAAAATTAATTTGACTGGAGATGGAAATTTGCGATATAATTCCTTAAGGGAGTGAAAGAGTGAAGAGAATAGACAATTTTATTGTAATTCCAGTTTTTGAGCCATAACCTTTATTCATATTATATTATCTACATTTTATCTTTGACAAATCGTAGGATATATTATTGGTAAATTGTTTGGGCATAAATATTAATGGGATCTTTCATTAATTTGCCATGTAAAATCATTTCAAGATATTTATAGGCTGACTTTAAAGAATTCTCTTGCAATTACACTGCATGGTATATTAATGAAATATTCCATTATTATTTATGTCAAGTAGTCTACCAAGGTTATATCCCACGCTTTGTCGAAGAGAAAATTTTGATAATAATATTTCAATAAATGTTATGACTCAAAAACTTAAAATATAATAAAATTTTCTAATACTCCCACTTAACGTCGATGTCTTCAGCGCTGGTGAAGGGTGGCATGAGATGGGTGTGGAGTAGCGTCGGAATATAATTTACCATATGTCCAAATACTGTTTAATATGCCTAGGTGTTCTTAAGCGATTTTAACATTCAGGGCTAGTTTGCATCCACTTTGAGGAAAGTAGGCTTATCAGTTTTGCTGGGGACTTCTTGTTTATATTTGTTTACAGCATATGATATTCGCCATTGGTTTTTTTCTGTTTTGTTAATTGTCTTGTGTTTTTATTTATTTTTAAGCTCCAGTTTGTAATTTTGATAAGTCTACAACATTTACATAAAATTGTTTCTTACAATAAAATTTTCATGTCTCCCCCTTCACTGCATTTTACCAGAATCGCTTGAATATTACAGGACACAACATAATTTACAACTTTGAAGTTCATTCTTTGTATTACCTACAAACCCATTGCGCTTCAGCTGCTTTCTATTGTGTTTACATTGCAATAACTATAGCAGTACGTAATCCATGTCATAAGTATGTATACTGCAGCTTGATAAATTCTTAAAACAAAGTATGTATTTTTTCCTTTCTTCTTTAAGTCTGGCGTAAGACGATATTTAAGGATGTGATAGAAGATTTTAGTGAAATATTCGAATTATTTTTCCACCTATAAGTCAAGATGACTAAGTAAGGTCACTTGTGACGGTCGTAACTACTTTCTTGCTTAACAGATCGAAGAACGCTATTGCAGTGGCTTGGACGTAAAGGAAACCTTGCCAGATACGTTGGGGCTGGTGTAATACTTTAACTATGTTTCAATAACTGGAATTTTTGTATGCCTAGAACATCAACCTTCCTTTAGATGGAACCATTAGGCCTCACTTTTTAGTTTTGCAGTGGCTTCGAAATTTTTTTAACACAAATTAATGCAGATATCAAAAAATCCATTCTTACAGTATTAACACTTATATATCATCGTTTCTATCAGAATTTTTCTGTTGAAATACACCAAGCGGATTTTTAGATTTTTGCCCCTGAAATATCACATATTTTGTTAGTCAAAATAAGCCAAAAAGAAGCAAATAATTTTTTTCTAGCAAACGGTGCATTATTAAAAAAAAACACTCTGGCAAAAAATTGTGTATTGTATGACTACAAACTGTCTCAATTTTATCAAAGCATTTGGCTTTAAAAAAATATTTGAGTTTTTTGCAATTGTTTGCAAAACCAGATGAACAGAAACATCATTCCATACATCGCAGACAAAAATTGCACCACGGGAAAATAATTAAAAAAAATTACGTTTCACGGAGGAATTGTACATTATTAAGTAACCTTTAAATCAACTTTTAAAAGTAGCGCTTTGTAATGTATATTTACAGCAGCTTTGTTAAGTTACTTGTCTGTAGAAAATAACGGATATAAAAAAGTTTTGGGTATTCGGTACACGAGGTCCTCCCGTGAAACTTCACTAACCTTATCAGGATATTTTTTTTTTTTTAATTTTAGCCCATTCTGTTAGGACGGTATAAGTTCTTTTCGTAATGAGAATAGATTTTCGAAGTAACAGTAAAACAGAGTATTTATTTTTTATTGATATAATTAAAATGTTTTGAAACCTACTGGTTGCTGTATTCGTGCGAGCCTAACATGGAGCCCTGTTCCTCTCACACAATGTAGGCCTAAGATGTTAAATCATCTACGACGCGCATGAGAACCCTTACCGATCTATACGCTACCGTCGCTGAGCATTAATAATTCCTTGCTTTACGACGTCAGTAAGTTATTGAGTATGCAGGTCCTAAGTTAGACACCATTACAGTTATCATGTTTCTATAATGTAATGCACGGTTCCCCACAGTAATCATCCACTGCCATCATGGATCACAATGCCCGCCACTGCCTTTATACACTAAACACTGTGTTCCATCAGGAACAATTTCGTATTGGGTATTATACCATGTCAGTAAATGTATGCTTTCAACTGCACGTTTCACGAGCGGCATGACAAATAAGTGCGATATTGTTTGAATTTCTCTGACAAGTGGGCTATAGTGTTGGGCCCTAAATTCGGATAGGTAATTAATCGTGCACATCTTTTGAAGAAGACAACCTGATCAGTATAAACATAACTGAAGTGGATGCATTACGCCCTATAGAAAGTGCACGTAAATTTAGTGATCGTGGGTGCGAGTAGCTGTACAATTTGTTATGGTTTTTAAAGGAAAACCATATATTCTGAGGAGTAAAAATGATCGTTTATCTTCTTATTGAAGGTGTTGCTAAGTTATTACTCGGTAGGGGCTGACGATACATAGATAACACACCAATTTAGTTAAGAACTTTGTGAGCGATTTATATAACATGATACAATACAAAGTTAAGATCTGTAGACACGGATGAAGGCAGATAATTATAATTTAAGTTAACTAGCCACTTAATTCAGTTAAGATGACTGTCCCACCTTAAAGTATAATGTCAAGGCTGATATGAAGTCACGGTTATGAGGCGAATGAGCCTGGACGTCCTTGTGCATCTTGGCGTAATGACCCTCGTGACGATATGGCGCAGACAAACCTCGTCGATAGCGCGCCTCGTTCCTTTATCATGCCGTATGTGTCAATTCGTAACCTCGTTGGAGTAGAGGATTCTGCTGCCACATTGTGCAGTGTGTAATATTATCATTCCTTGGCAGAGTTTGTCGGTTAGTAAACTATTTCAGGACTGTACTTTCCAAGTATCTTATGTTTTTACCAAGGGTATACTGCCCAGGTTCATTGAACAAACGTTTCCTCAGATAAACTCGTTCCTTATCATTACCCAACAGCGAATATATCTCTCTCGCTGTAACATGGGGCCCATGGATTCATTGGTGCCCCTTCCACACGCGGATAATTTAATTTTCCTGATTAGTAAGGAAATGTATTTCATCAGACAAAGCTAAACGTATAGCTCAGTAGTGGTGGTATTCTCAAAACAACACAAGATGATGTAAGTTGTGACTCGTGTTTTATGTTACTCTGGCGATGTATAGTTTCCAAGACTATGGTTCTCGAGGCGATGTTCATCGAAGTTTCGGAATTGAACTCCGGTGTTATAGTATAGTTATTTTCTCAACTGGTACTTACTCAACTAGAACTAGGAATGTCTGGAAAAGCTATTTCCACGAAGAGGAAACTGTTGGTGGCAGGCCCTCGTAACTCTAAATGGACAAACGAGCCCTTACCGAATATTGCGGAAGTCGAAGACATCCAGAGTGATACAATTTACGCATCAAAAAATTAATGCTTTAATTCAATAATAACGCACTGATATTATGAATCTGTAAAAGCGAACGTAATTAACAAAAATGTATACTATAAAATAGAGCTACCAATGATTTACTGATGTATTCTTCGAAGGGTTTTTTCTCGCCAGCTTCTGCTTTTTTTGTGAAAATAGGGTTCTCGTCGTTTAACGTTGATTTATGTGTCTCATGTTCACTGGTATGCTTGTAGGCCTCTAGGGCGGGAAAGGAGGATTGCTCCAGCGCTGGATGTTGGTAAAAGGGAATGAAACTCGCACGGGATATTATCGACGGCGTGCGAGATGCTGGAATGGGAGAGCAGGGATGCCATTGTCTCCCGAGGGAACTGCGTCAACGCAGAGCGGCGCGCACACAACGGCCCACCATCTCCCGGCGTTGTAGACGTGGTAATGAATGCGCGGTCCTCGGGCAACATGCGGGATTACGTCAAGATGGAGGGGGGAGGGAATATTACACCGCTGGCTTCTGGTATAGAGCCTTTCACGCGCCTGATAATTAGCCGCGTTGATTATCGAGCAAGCGTGTCGCGGCTTGCATTGTGTGTGCCTGCGTCACCGCGTATTGTATCGGTGCAAGATGGCTGCGTCTCGAAACAAAACTGTTCGTTTCAAGCGCCGGATTCCCGTTTACTTTCTCGCTCATCGGAAACCCTCGGGGATATTCGTTCATCCTCGGCGATTGAGCCAGACGTCTTCCCTTTCTATCCCCGCCCACTGAGGCAAATAATTTACGTTAGTTTTGGTTAGTTGTAATTATATTAACTTTGTTTCAGTAAACTTAGTTGAGTTCAAAAGTAAAAAAAAATGTTCTTTGAATCGAAGGACAGTTTCCTTAGATTACGAAACTAGGTTATTAATGCGGGTTGCGTGCGAGCGCCTGAAACATTGACACGGCCTCTGCAATAGATTAGTGGTTTGGCCATCAAGTCTTAGTATAACCAAGATGCTAGTTGAGCTTACTCTGAAGAAGGCCACGTAACTATTACTGCTCAAACTAGCAGCGCCTGCCACTCTGGCTTATTAGAAAATCCGACCTTGAGAAGGATTAATTGTCTCCCTGAACTATGAAAGGGTAATTGGATAGTATAATTACTACACGTGGTATGAAAACTGATTTACGCCGAGCACAGCCAGTGTTAACTGTGAAGCCAAATTTCGTTTCTCAGTACATGTTTCACTTGCAGAGTATCGTTCGGGAGTTTTGCCGGGTTAAAGTATCGCAGTGACATTGCTTGTGCCCCGACCTTGAGGTAAATCTTATGTGTTGATAGGTCTAACGCTGTTGACGAACTTCACAGGATATTGGACAGCGTCATCAATTTTTGTATAATTGTTCTTACTCTATTTTTGCTCCTTCGAACGACTTCATCAATTTCATCAGCCTTGTACGCTGAATAAAATATATTGTAAAATGAAACTAATTTTTTTTAAACAACCAAATGTAATATGTGAATACGTGCAAACAAATGTATGATTTGTCACAACCAAATTATTATTTTTAATATTTTTGTTGTTTTAACCAAAATACGTATTTGATGACACCATTAAGCTATTGTTAGGTCAAACATACTTCATTTGTTTGAGCAACCCTTAAAGTATACCACATTTCAATTACCCTTATCACGAATATAAAGTTATTTACACAGCAATTTTATACAAATTATATTTACGTGTAAATAAAACAACTACGGGTGAATACGAATTTGAACCTGCAACCTTTAGATCTACGGCCATGGCCGTCACCCCTAGGCCATCATGACTTGCATATTATTACATTAATTTTTATATTCACGCAACTGTGACATTAATTTCCGAAAACTCGCCATTCTGCTATTCTGGCTGATTCTCGCTGTTTTCTTCGCCGTAACCTTTACACAATTGTACACAAAATATGGGTAGCATGAAATGGAAACTATAACTATACTTGTGTGTACTCGGCAAAATGATTTAACCGTTTTAGTTTACTTCAGTCATTTAACCTAACGTAACTATACAATAGAATACAAAAATATTAATACCTTACAAATGTATTACATACCTATACTTTAAAAAAGGCGAGACAAGTTTTCTAAACCACCGTGTGTGTAAATGCGAACACGTGCATACCAAATAACCGTCATTACAAGAATGACTTTCGAATGGATATATTTCGTCGTTTCCAACCAAATCGTTTCTTTGTTTTAATATGCGTCATGGTTAAATTTACCAAATCTGTACAGTAAGGCATAAATATGGTTGACTCAAGTAAATGTGACAGTAAAAGCAAATAAATAAAATAGTATAAGCAAACTAGCATTCAAATTTTTAACAGTAACACATATGTCGGATAAAATCAAATGCACGCATGGTTAAGCATAACATTTAACGAAAATTTTGGTTTAACCAACCAAATATAAGTTTGTTTTCAATCAATTATATCAAAAAAATTATACTGTTGAACTAATTAAATTAAAGTAGTATCTTCAACGTTACAATGGTTAATTTAATAGTAATGTTACAGCAAAATCAGTATCAACCATATTTATTTGTCGTAACAATCCATGTTTCTCGGTGTACTCAATGAGTGCCAGAATGACTTGTTTGCACAGCCTTACATGGAATTCGAATCCAGGACCCCGTGAACAGTTGGACCTCAAAGGCAATACGCTACGTAATGACAAAGGTTTTCATAAAAGTTAATTAAAATATTAAGCCCCTAGGGCATGATGTGTTACGTTACGTAACCGACAGGACTGTGTTAATTATTTCTCGACAGTCCTACTTGGTTTACGTCGTCTGCTTTGAACGATTTACAAGAATTATATTCACTTCGTCCTTCCATCCAGTACGAAAAATGCCAAGGCTTTGGAATAATAGTAGAGGCAGTATTTTAAGTTTAGAGTACCGCGATGTTAAATTGCCTGTTAGAGGTATTCAGCGAAATATATTTTGTATTCCGCGCAAAAAACAGTTTCAGTCGTAATAATAACTATAAATCAGGAGCAACCATTGCTAAGAAGTTCATTTGGTCATAAATAATTAAACGATTTTGAAAACTTTTTGAAAACTAATTTTACTCACTCTCCCCTTCCCCTTAAGTTTATACAATTCGGAAAATGCTTAAATATATTTTATGTAATTTATTGAGCATAGTTAGTACTAATAAAACATACTGACAACTCAACGATTTCGACAGATATCGAGGGTTAGTCTTGAACACGTGTTACATCTTTTAACCGTTTTAAATGAAGAACTGCGAAAAATCCTGAAACGACCTTCCTAGGCAAATGTGTAAGAATCGCATTGAATTAAAAATTGCGAAAATATCTCATTGGGTTCGTGTTTACATAGAAGTAAAGTTAAAATATATGTTACCTCTTAGTCATCTGGGTCCGCAGTGGCCGAGTGGTCAGACCATTCGCGCCCACCAAGGCGATCCGGGCTCGACTCCCGGCGTGGTCGGTCCCTGGATTTTCGCATATGGGAATCGTGCCGGACGATGCCGTTGGTCGGCGGGTTTTACTCGGGGATCTCCCGTTTCCCCCGCCCTTTCATTCCGGTACTGCTCCATACCCACCTCGTGTCACCCCTCACCTGCGCTGAAGACCTCGATGAATGCATTTAGTTTATTATTTTTATAAGCATTTATGAGGATATCATTGTTACGTGCAAAGCACACAGATATCTCAACGCAATCGATAGATTTCGAAGGTTAACTGAAAAAAAAAAATATATTTTACTTTTTCCTCCCTTACTTGTAGATTTTTAAAAAAATCCTAAAAATCACATTTTTCTTAAAGGTTATCCTATTCAAGTGAAAACACGACGATAGCCAGACAAGTTCGAAGTATATCAGCGGATTGTTGAAAACATATTTCACATCTTTTTACTCCCTTAGGCGGCAATTTTCTAAATAACATGAAATTACGTTTCAAGTATTCAAGTAATTATCGTTCGTTAGCCATAAGTATGCAACTACAAGATAAACTAATTACATCAATATCGATATTAACAAAAATATATAAACTAAAAATATATGTATGTTTATGTGTCACTGGGTTTTTTTTTTTATTTGTTTGGGAAGAAATTCAGAAACTTTTGAATTTTTATATTTACGTAAGCATTATTCTGAAGCAAAGAACACTTAGGGCCACTAAGGTAGTTTTTATCACATTGGTGCAAAAAACTGAAAACTTTTTTCAATAGAACTCTTTGAAAAAATTAAAGACTAAGAGCAATCGAACGATGCACAGTTCCATTCGGACATTTTGCAAAATATTGTACCATTCGTACGCAAAAAAAATATTATTTTAATTGATTTTGGCTTTTGGTAATTTTTTGGATGCAAAAATCTAAAAAAGAAAACTATAAGGTTTATTGCTATCAGAAAAATAAGTGGAAATCATAATATGATTGTGACAAATCTATATAGGATATCTATATGTAATAATTGTGTTGCTTTTTTTTTTTTTTTTTTTTTTTTTTTTTTTTTTTTTCAAAATATTTGTAAAACTACCAGGCGTGGCCTCCACTGGTTTTATTGGTATGCAGGAATAATCGAAAACATATTTAACGTCTCTTCAACGTCTATAGCAACGAAAACTTGAAATCGTTTCTTTGGAATTATCCAGCAGTTAAAGTAAAATTTACGTCGATAGACTGTTGAGTTTGATACCTGTAGACTATTTATTAAAAATAACTCCTACCCATAATTTTCACCACTTACATATCGAATTTGAAATGAAAAACAAGCCTTTGAAATTATTTTTCGGGCATTTACGTAGTAACAATTTTTCATTTAAAATTAACCATATATCTCCAAGTGTTCGTTACATATTAAGAGTTAATAATATAAACACATTTCTCTTTTTTCACCCCGTTAAGTGTCTCTTCCAAAAATTCCTTAAATTTATTTCTGTGCATTTGTATGCATGCCTCATTAAATTTAAAATCATAACAGTAGTCAGGATTTTTCCAGCTGTATTGGCGATTCATCGAAAATACCTGACACGTATATTTATATACATAGTAAGTTAGTCGAAAAAACATATCCCGTTTATGTTTCGCCCTCTTAATTATCGAATTAAAAAAACTACTGGAATTGCTTGGTATGCATTTGTATCAGTGTCTCACAGAATGAAAATCACGATGATAGCCCGCTGGGCTAGAGTTATTTATGCAGACAGTTTTTCGAACGTACATTTCACTCTTTTTTGCCAACTTAGGGGACATGTTTCATTTTTCTTTTTTTTGTATATGCCCTCAGGTGAAACCAAACTCTAAATGTCATCTTTGTAAGTACGCCTGTTTGAACTGTGGTTTGATTTGTCACCCAGTCAGTGATTCGTTTCAAATATATAAATGCGTGCCAATTTTGAGTGAATATAATATAAATTCATGCGAATATTCATTATTTGAGATTAATCGCAAGAAAATTTCTTTACTCAAGGCTTTCTCGCGTAGGAAAATAATTTTTCCTACGACACGCCACGTATCAGCTTTCGATAATTCAGTAATACACATAAAACAAAATTACATATTAAATCTGCTTCTCGTGAAACGTTACACCATTAATTGCAATTCCAAACACCGAACTACTTTTTTCCACCATTCTGATCATTGTTTACACTAATTATTACGTAAATTGCAGGTTTATTTTTATATGATGCTTTCAAGTGTTTATACAAGAGCTAGCTGTATGAGATATTTTGAAGAGGCAGCCTGTCGTGTGGTTGCAATGTAGTTTCGTGTATTTCGTCTGTGAGTGGAGTTTTAGTGGGTAAACGTTGGTTGCCGTGTACGCTCTGAAATATACGTTTTTTTCGTATCTTCGTGGTTCGCTTGCTGGACGCTTTTCTTGCCTCTTCTTCGCGGTACTGGCATCGCTACAAATGCGTTAACTTTGTGTTCACGTGGTTTCTAATTAGGGCGCTCTTCCTCGGTATACTTTTAAAGCAAGTATTTATTACGTGAGCTGTCTTTCGGATGCCACGTGCATACAGCATTTATTATTATGTTTGCTCCAGACTTTACGTTAAAAAATAAAACAAAATCGTCCCATTTTTTAATCACCCGCTACGGTTTTTAGTAATTTCGCATTTACATAGTTGTGCAAAAAGTAAACAATCCGCAGTTTATTGCAAGTGAGATATTCAAGGTCAAAGATTGCTGTGTCCATATAAACTTTACACAAACCATTATTTTCTTATGGGCTCTTATTTTTCTTCAGATATTGTGATTTAATACTAGTTATTTTTAAAGGACATGCTTTGAACCTTCTCCTTCCACGTGGTATGATAGTCTCCAAATAAATTTTTTATTTGCTTAGTTGGTTCCCTTCTGCACAACTACGTCCACTTAATTTTAATTTTTGATACATAAATAACTCCGCGAAATGTTTTGCTTTAGTTGAGTAACTTTATTGATGATAAATAAAACATAGTTTAAATCTGTTTTCGGTAAGGTGCGGTTACAAATAGACTCAGGTAATATATTTTCGATGTATTCTGAAGGTTTGCGTTAACAAAACCGGATTTTAGATTTAATTAAACTATTGTCGACAGTGTTAAGAAATGTGTACCACAGATGCAATGTCAGCCGCTAGTTACGATAAACGTCCGAAACAAGTTGGCCTAACATAGCAAATGTAGAACTGTATTGACAAACAGATATTACTGAGATGAAACTGTCAAACCCGAGGATTGAAGACAGTTAAAAACTGAAAGTGATGCGTTTCTAAATACGTAAATAAGAAACTACTCTACGCGAGGTAAGTTTGGGAATTTTCTAGCGAACCATGCAGGACAAGGCCAATACTAGAGCATTGCAAAAGAATGTGACATACGCATTAGCAGTACGTATACAGATAAGACGTTTTTCTAACTACCCTAACTACTACAGGAGTCGGAGACCCAGGGGTAAGGACGAAACCTTGCTGTGTCGCAGGACTGAAACCATACGCCTAGGCACGCAGGAGCCAGGCAGAACAAGGAGGCGTGCATCGCTACTCAACTGTGATTGGACAAGCATCATGGATACAATTGAAGCTATGCTTGCCTCTCACAACCACTCATTTCTAGATTTTGAATAGAGGGGATGAATAAACCGGCATAGACACTGTAAAAACCCCTCGACAGTGACACTATTTGCAATTAAACGCAATATCAATTGGCATATGTAATCTACAGGAAAAGATGATGGACTGGAATCTTCATTCGACTTTCGAAAATCTAGAAGAAAATATTGATCGGGCTGGCTTTGATTAATTTCACTAACCAGAGCTGCAGGGGGCCACTTCACTGCATTGCACTTTTGTACTTCCAGCAGGCACGTGAGAAAGAAGGAGTTTGACATTTTAGTGATGGTCGTTTAGTAGCAACAATGTACCTTACATACTAACGAGCTACGAATCTTTGTGAAACCTTGGCCGAGCCTCAGCTTCGAACAAACCAGCATCACACAGTACACCTGGCTGAAATCGCGGTGACTACATTTTATGTGTCGCACCGAATGCAGCATTCTATTTGTGGGGTACATACAAATGAGAGAGTATAAACAAGTCGTAAAACTGCTATTTCTAATTTCTTTCTTGTTACATAGTCTTGTGTATGGAGTACAAATATATTCGAACTCTACAAAGCACAAAGAGGAAATAATGTATCTGGGGTGGTTAAATAACAAAGGCCATGGCCGATTCCTTTACCAGTTCGTGTCCGTGCGTAAAGTTGTTGTGCGACCGTCTGTAGTGACCTCACTGTCGACAAGACGTATATTAATTCTTTGTGTGGTATGCTTTGTGCAAAAGAAAGTTAAGGTAGGCTACTGAAACAAGGTATTTTACTATTAAACACATTGCCGGCTTATTGAATGTTTTATTTATAACTTAAATTACTACCTAACTTCAGAAATACTATTTTTGGTAATCCTTTTATGTACTTGATAAGCATTAGGGGAAACACCCCCCAATTCGTTTTCGGTTCAGTATTTTACAGTTGTAGAGAAAATTTACTCTTACGGGATGTTCAATTCTTTGCTGGGGCATATCCGAAAATTATTTGTAATGAAACAGTTAATAATTTGTCGAATTTCCTTACATGAATACTTCCCAAATATTTGAGAAGATACCGTATATTACACCATTAGTTACATTTCATCAGCGTTTTACATTTATGCTGTGTAGAGGCGAGTTTGACTACTGCCGTTGAGTATGTTAATTTATTGTCTGTGTTTTGGTGCCTGTAGTTTGGCGAATATTATACTGCTCCGCAAGTCCGTGTTCCATTCGCTTATATTGTTGCGCTAATTCTCATCTGTAACATTACACCGTTATACTCGCCCCTGAACCATGACTCATCAACACGTGCATTGAATACGTACGTTGTTGTTAGTGGTTTAACCAATTCTCTCGCTGTTTGCTAGAGCCGGTGTTCTCTGTCAATACCCGAGAGACGGTGGCGATTGCAGTGGGCGAGCCAGCAACTACACTAGTCTCCAGTTATAGAGAGAAGGAAATTCAGTCTTAGGCGGCGGTCACACTGGATACAGAACTACTTCACTTGAACGTGTTCAGTTTTATGGGGCTGTTACACGAGCTATAAACTAGTTCAAATCGCAGTCTCTTCTCGTTCAAAGTAAACTGGTTTCATATATAGTATCGAACGATATATCTCGATGCTTCTGTCCTATTGGCTGCTTGGAGTAACGATCTGTGTGGCTGCTTTTTGATCCGACATTTTGCACTTGTTAAATCAAATTAACTTTTAGGCATAAAATCATTATATTCACTTTACACACACAGCAGCAGCATTTCAGTTATATACAATTTTATAGTTAAATAGTCACGAATATTCAGTGAAAGTGTAATAATAATTAAATATGGTAGATTTCAGGTTCCGAGTTTGTTAAGGTTAGAAAGTTCATGGAGTCTATAGTCTTGTAACCTCGCAAACATGTTTAAGCTTTAAAAACGATCAAACATGGCTGCCGAATGTATTTAACTAAACAAGTTTGACCTCTAGTGCGACCGCGGTGTACTAGGCTACTTCTACGACGGCCCATGTTCAGTGCCAATTTCGACGGCAGGTTCAAATAGTTAACATGCCTAGCTTTTTAATTCTGTATTTCATTATTGGTGTTGTGAGTATGAACTGGTTTCTTCCACATCAAATTATGAAGAAATATTTTCACTAATGACATTCAGGAAGTTCATTGATGTCCCAAAATGAACCTTAGTTATTTACAAATTCAATAGTGATTTTAAATACACATCCATGAAAAACTTCTGTATCCATTACAAGTTATTCGTCCCTAGCTGCATGTGTGTTTTTAGTTTTGCATGTTTATCTGTTTTACCGCACAGCAAAAATATGTTCTCGTAAAAATAATTTTATAATTTCCATAAAATATATGTTAAAAGTACAATGCAGTTTTTTTTTTTTTTAGATACGTACATTCACGAATGATTTTTAATATTTTCCGACTATATCTTAGTTCCTACCAAAATTTCTTGAATGACAAAAAGTAAAATTTTGCTAAAAATTTTTAGCAACAATTTTTAAATACAAAATAAAATATTAATAAAATTAAAAGTTTAATTGATTATCGTCGAATATACTATAAAACCTCTACAATTCGATTTGTTTTTATAAGAGTTAAAAATACTTTTAACTTCATAAGATATTTTCGGAATTATTCTTGTATCATATTGCTGAAAAGTGTTTCACTTACCAGTTCACCAATTTTTCTTTCAAAATTAAAGCACGTAAATTTGGCTGTTCCCTAATAAAACTAATAATCTTTAAAAATACTCATCCTCCAATTTGCACATACGTACCCACTACCCAGTTGTCACGGTGTGGGTTGGTGTATCATATTCTCCGAAAAATGTACTGCTTTTAATCATACCACTGTATAAATAGTCGGTTCAAGTTTCGTGGAGTAAAACATTCACACTGATATGAACAACCCCAATTAGAAACCTCAGAATATCGTTTTCTGGTGGCGTAGTGATATCTGATCCCAGTACTTGATATAGACCAAGTCCAGAATGAATGAATTTTTATTGGTATGTCGGGTAGTATTTCATGTTGCGTTATTTTAACAAAATTTGTTCTCTGATTGAATTCCAAGTTAGTTTCACTTTTTATCACCTAATATGTCTGCGCGATTGTATCCCTTTTACTTTCAATTATGGTTTGATTGTCTGACATTAAAGACATCTTTATAAATATGGAAGTTTCTGCCTTGTAATATTTATAGGAAGAAATCGTTAAAGAAATTACAAGTTATTTCAGTTTGTATAGTAAGTCAGTTTATCAGAAATGCTGTTACAGTTACTATCTGATTTATTAAAAGGTAACTTTCTTTCTTATCAGTTGTAAAAGTACGCTCGAATTATCACATAGTTTATTAATGCAAAGGCAATGCTGTTGACACTATACTACGATTCTTGTCCCGGCAGACGTATGCCTGCGTATGAAGTTATTAGTTTTACAGCACGTAATAAATTTGAGTTTACACAGTAGATTTAAAAGTAAACTTTTTGTTTCGGGATATCAGTTTTGTCGTTTCCTATAGCTTATCTGTTGGGACTGGCTAAGGAAGTGTCTAGACTGCCAAACAGCTTGAGAAGGTAAATGATAGGTACCGTAGATAGGACTTAGCTTCTCTTCGACAGCGAGGATATTAGGGTCGCGATAAGTGGCTCGGAAAGGCAGGAACAGGCAGGTAATTAGCCGTAGCATATTGTAATGAACCACACTAACCTTCATCTGGAGTAATTTCTAAGAGCTACACATAGCCGTAATCAGGGTGGATTATTCATAGATTACCAAACTATGTTAGCACTGCGCAAACTCTCTCGTTGCAGACGCCTAGGTGCTGTAGCCACGCAAAAAAAAAATCATAACTAGAAAGAATTAATATTCCCAGTTTTCCAGGGATTTTTCGGAAATTAGTACCTTGCTTGCTTCGAAAATATTGGTAAACAATTTATTACATAAAGTCTAATATTATGTGAAATTGCTGTGTTGACATTTTAGTTACAGACTTGAAACTCTAGTTTTCAAATTACCGATTGAACAGTAGAATTTCAACTGGGTTAAGTAGTGAAATCTACTTACTAATTCAATCTGTTACTCCAATGTATAGTTTTATCATTGTTTAATCAGTCAACAGTAACAAAACCACAGATTAGCCATTCGTAAAACTTGCAACTTATTGAAACTGTTGAAATTCTTCTGATTCTAATTTAGAATGATAAGAAGGAAGTATTTCTTAAAATAATTCGCAATGGTCACTGAGAGAAAGAATTGTTTTGTTATACTAAATATATTTGTTTGGGTGATGTTTGCTCCAGCTAAACAATATTGTGTTGGTAAGACCAAACTTGGAGACCTCCAAACAAATTTATTTATTTCCCTCGACCAAATTATTCATTTAAACGCAATTGTTTTGTGCCAAACTTATATTTGGTTACTAAAGGACGTCGAATAAATATTTTGTGTAAACAAACAACTTGTTACAGCTTGCCAACAAAATAATATTGTTAGTTATGAGTGATGTGCTTTGAACCAAAACATTTTTTTTCGATGGACTAAATGATTTTGTTGGCGAAACTAAATCCATTTGGTTGACTTGCGGAAGACGGCAGGCTGGCGTGCGTGAGCGAAAAGATGGTGAACGCTGTGTACCACAACTTTCAAAGTATAAGCTTGTGCGACAAGTAGGACGTCTAAACTGTTAATCAGCATTATTAAAGTATCTTAATTTTACCCATAACAATTTCAAAGTGGTTTATTCGTTCGATCACAACGGAAAATGTTATAAACTTGAAAAACACCGCAGCTGCACGTCTAGTCCTTTGTGCTGCGGTGCACGGCAACAATTTGGTAATATTATTTGATGTCGTTTACATTTTCGCAGACGGAAGACAAAAATGTTTGAAAATAAAGCAGTAGGCTACAATCGTAATTTAATATTAGGCCTAACTATTCCCATACAAATAACAATCCCGTTATCACAGAAGCACTCGTAGCTCAGTTGGTTAGATCATGGATAGAAAGAAGCAAGCGATGGGATAGTGGATCAAATCCCAGTCGGACTACACTTTTATTTTTTAGGTCTTAAAATTTCAGAAATTTGTTAAGATTGTAAAATATATTTGTTTTTAGTTCTTAAAATATTGCGTGTGCATTTAATATGACCAACGAAATATTTTTATGGCCAACTAATTATTTGGTACTGCTAACAAAATTCAGTTATTTGTCTCAAACAAATCGAGAGAACAAAATAATTTGGTACGAGCAAACAAATATCTAATTGCCCCTATACAAACAAATGATTTGGTTGATTCAAACAAATTTTGATTGCACCAACAAAATTTTTTTCTCAGTGTATACCCCTTCACAGACGTATTAAAAATAAGATGGCTTGCATTTTCATGCAGAATTTTAGAACTATGCGTCTTCTGTGAAACGTGTTTTAAGGTGTTTCATCCAATTTAGTGTAGATATTGATGTAAGTTGGTCTGAAAATAAATATGTGAACTATTTCAATACATTCTTCGGTTTGGTTTGTCGCGTAAAAGTCTTTTCCTTTTCCGTCATATTGTAAAATCAAAATAACATATATTAAATAATCATTCCATTTTTCCCCCGCGCCATTACCTGTGTAAGCATCCAGCGTGTCTCGCCATTGTATACAAGACGATTTAGGGCGGAATTTGTTAAGTCGCTTTGGTAATAGGTATATAGTAAGCCATATTTTCAATTTGGCTGTTCAATGAACATAGTGAAATATTCTTTAAACTAATATTTCTTCGAAGGAAAAAAAAAATAATCGCCAGCGTAACTAATTAGCCTACGTTCCTCGCCGTGGAGCAAAGTAACTCTTAAATTTAAAATCGTTTTCGTACGTATATAAATATTACATAATAAAATATTTATACTGATAATAATACATTTATACTAATTCTACTCTCAAACACGGTGAACCTACAACAATACAGACCAGTTAAATAAAAGTTGGATAATAAAGCGTATAAATATTAATTTTTATTTTTATCTGTCCTTCATTTCTTGACGTACATGTATTACAATGATCTACATTCATGTCGTAAAATATTCGAGATTGGGGTGTATATATTATTAAGCACAACATAAGCCAACAAATTCAAATTCACGTCAAAGTTTCCTTGCTTAGTACTAAATGTGTACCAAGTCTGAAGAAACTTTGGGAAATTGTCCTAAGTTATCTAATGTGTTCCAAAAATATTCGAAGGGCAACAGTTTATAAAAACTGAAAACTGTGAGAACAAAATACACATTACTAAAGTCACTCTACTAGGTACTACGTACGTAACGAGTTAGATGAAATTCTGATTATTGGTTTATTTGGATATCTCATGTGCTATAAATATTTTCAAATACCGTCACTGTGTAACTATTTACACTGAATGAACAAATACGTATAAGTCAGGTGACTTAACTAAGTAGGGGCCTACTATATGAGTACGAGTTTGATAAAATTCTGAAAAATGGTTCCTCAGATATCTCGTGTGATGGTAATATGTTCAAATGGCCAACATTAAAAAGATACGAACAGTACTTGTACAATTAAATACACAAAAAAGTCAACTTTGTATGTACTATATTTGAACCAAATATGATGAAATTCAGGTAAAATATTTCCATATATATGTCATATTACGCTATAAAAAAACACGACCCCGTACAGAAAATATGAACATAGGATGAACTAAATACACTTACAGTAAATTCAACAGTGTGTAATTTACTTGCATCGAGTTTAATGAAATTCGGAAATTTATTTCCTAAGGTATGTCGTATTATGCTAAAATATAAAAATGGCCCGCTTTTTGTAATTACATATACTGCAAAAACTAAATACGTAAGAGTCGGGTCATCTTACGTTGTTCTTTATGTGTACTGAGTTGGATGAAATTCTAAATTTCTGTTCTTCAGATATGTAGTGTGATCGAAAAATATTAAAATGTCCGACATTTAAAAAATATGAACACGGCATAAACGAAACTTACCAAAGTCAGGTTACTGAGTTTTATAAGACGTGTACTTAGTTTGATGAAATTCGGTGCACGGGACTTAAATTTACTAGTGGAGGACTCACAGACAGACGCGTGATCCCATTCTCCTATCTTTCCAAGTGGAAAGTAGGCTAAAAACTACTTTATGTTTCATTCCTTATACACTATGTATAGTCTCGTTTCTAAACATCGAACTGTTCTAACCATTATGTTAAATGTGATTTTAAAGTATATTTCATGGTAACAATTCTCCCTTATCATAAAACGTTTTCTTTTTCACGTTTACACTTTTTGGATAAAATATGTTTTTAAATAAATTATAAAGTAATAATACAAATGCATTAGTTATTTTTTTCGTAAGAGTAATTATTTTACACTTTGGTTCGTTTCAATACGTGGTATGTTACTTTTTATTTAAATTATTAGTTTTTGCTTTAAGTATGTGCGTGTGAAATTTTTCAACATATTTTTAACAAACAAAATTTGTACCAAACAGACAGACAAAAAGAGTGTTAGTAAAAACGTGGCAACTATTGCGTTCGTTGCGATATTTGTTAACTGCAATCGTAGGTGAATTGTGAACATTGAAGACAAACCTCCCCCCCCCTCCCCCCATGAAAATGTCGTGACCTTATTCACTCGCTGAATAAACTTAAATTTTAATAACTATTTTTCACGTTATCGTTCACTTTTGAAACCTTTAACTTGTTTGTGAAGTCCTGTATTTTAATTACAATATACTGTACACGGAATGCATGAACTGCATCGTCAGCTGTTGTATATTGAATGTGTTTATGAATTAAGTCAAATATATGTAATATTTAAGCTTATTATTGCTGTATATGTTCTTTTGAAAACCGCACGCCAAACTTGCCTTCTTGTTATTTTTTCTATTGGCGTACAGATTAAATGGTGTTTACGCCATAAAATAATGAATTAATTGTAAGATAATGTTTACGTTGAACATTTTATGACTTTAACCTCATTTAAATATTAAAACCGGGGTTTGAAACAAGTCTTGGAAAGCATACTGCTGGGTGCACCTTCATCCATATTCTCCTTACTGCATTTGTATTTTACAGCACATTTCCATAATGCCCCTCTGACATTCTCTTCCGCTCTGCTGACTCAACCTATGTTTACTACGATTTTCGTGGAATGTGCGCTGCATAGATAATTCCACTTTAAATTCAGTTGTTTTGCTCATTTTTGTTTACAACTCACGACACACAGTAACCGACATTATATATAATGTTGAAATGAAAAATGTTTAATTTCCCCACCCTTTTCCTTTTAACATGTTTTTAGTATGATTCACTTTCTCGTATGTTTGTCTGTTGAAACTTTGACATATCTCAGAAGTCGGTGACAATGCAATATATAGAGAAAAAAATTGGAAAAATATTATTTAAAAACTTTATATATAGTTACATTTATCTAACTTCCCCATGATCCAAATATTTGATGCTTTTGCATAGCTCAGAACTGGACAACAATGCAGTATAAGAAAAAAAATTAAAATTTGAAGAAAAAAATATTAAATGTTTGTATATGATCACGTTTAACTAATTTCCTAATGAAGTAGAGCCTTAGCTAAATTGAATGACAATGCGATATAAAGGAAAACATTTGAAAAATATATTTACTACATTTTTTTTATATCTCACGTTCAACAAATTTCCCGATAGAACTGGATGGCAAAAATTGTGAACAAATAATAATTTAATTAAAGGACAGATATATTCTAAAGTCCACAAGTCTAAAATCATAAAATTATATTTGAATATAGAATAAACTCATTATACCACGTGCATAGAATGTAATGAAGAGTATAAAATAATTTTACCCTATGATAATGCTTGTAACGAAAACTGCGGGACGCATGCAATTCGTAATTCATGCACGAATAGACGACATAAGTCACTAACAATTTTTTCCACTGCAAATTATACGAACAGTTGGGTGGTTTTTCTCAATGACAGATACTCTATGCACTCCAGCATGACGCCCACGTTTAGCGTTTTATTTCTTACAACTATTTTCATGGATGTAGTTATTGTATACTATTTAGTGTGGTTTAAAAACGTGATATATATATATATATATATATATATATATATATATATATCTTTTACTTTTAATATTGTTTACTTTTGTATTAGCCTCACAATGTGTCATTCATGCTCGAGTTATGTACACTGTATAAATATTATTTTAGCTCTCTAATACAGCCAATTGGTTCAGCGGTTAGCGTTCCAAACCAGCAAGTCTTAGGGTCCCGGGTTTGATTCCCGGCCGGGGAAGTTACCTCCCCGCGTGGATGACTTGGATTTGTGTCATCCCCTCGTCTCCATCCTGCGGAAGACAATATTGAGTCACGCCACAAGTGTTAACTTCTGAGGATCAAATCAGCACTCAGGGTGAAAACTCGTCTTCATCATCTTCATAAATGTTCTTGACCAACACGTTTACTTCGTTTGTCTTTCCCTACGTGACAATTCGAGCAAGGCGGCGCAGTGCTGATTCTGTGGGACTTATATTCTGTAAAATCCCGGGCTCGATTCATGGACCAATCGCAGCATTCATCTGGAACAATTTTGGAAAACAATGGAAAATCGCTGTGTCTACGTGGATCAAACAAATCCATTCATATATAGTTTAAAGATTGGTGCCACAATTAGGGGATCATTTTAGTCTAACCCCAAGGCAAATAAGATATCTACGATTTTTTTTTTTCGGCTTTATATCCTTTCGATCTAACTGAAGATCATTCAAGAAAAACGCGTGCCTTTCCAACATTTGATGGTGTTAGCCACTATCAGTAGCTTATATTTTCATCATACTACGCAGAATAAAATTCATAGAAAATAGTTTGTTTTTAACATCTATAAAAAGTATTTGCAAAACTATGTTTGTTGGACGAGAGTACTTATTGTAAATATTCTCTTAATTAAGGTAATTTTTGTGTAAAACTTTAAAAATATTTTACATGTTATAGTCGTGAAACTTGTTAATGCCGAATAATCGTTACACTTGTTCCAAGTCCCGACTCTCCTTTAATGAAAATCAAATCACCGCCAAAATGTTCTAAAACCACATTGTCAACAGAGACATATACGTTTCATTTGTGTTTCGCAAATACCTGAGTTTTATATGCGCACGAACACACACTTGTGTTCTACTTGAGATTCAACAATAAATATGCAATGTATGCTATTAAAATAATAGAGCTATAACTATTAAATCTATACGCAATCCTCAAATGTTTGCTTGTTGTAAGAACCTCCCATACTATAACTCGGCTCTCTTCTTGTAGGATTACTTGGTGACATTTGTAAGAAATTAAATTTCAGAACATGTTTTTTAAGTACTTAATTCAAATATCTTGAGTCTGAATGTAGTTTTGATGGACTAATTTACAAAAATACAAATGCTAGTACAATGTTGGAACAATGAAAACGGTTATCACACAGCTGGCCTTCACACTCAGCTCAGGAGTTGTTGAATTGGTATAGTAAGTAAAGTCGTCGTTTTCCTTCCTAGCACAAAATATATCTTAAATTGTAACAAATAAATCGTTGAAAACAATTATTTTGTTAGCACTCCTTTATTTTATATTACCTTGTGCCTTGCTGTCTACTAATTTATTCTGCAACTGATACCCAGCAATCCCTGCCCTACTGCTAGCAGCGGAGTTACCAACTTAGTGACTATGTTGCCAGATTTAATAACTTTTCGAAACAATTGGCAACAATAAGGGTCTACCGAGTTTTCTAGGGACATTTGATCCCAAAACGACCGCCAACATATTGTTTTATGTTGATACTAAATTTTTCATAATATTTTTTAACTTACAAAGTATGACTTAGTGTATTTTGTAGAAAAACTAACCCAAAAATTACTACCACCGTTCTGAAATTACAAGAGTCCCATTCCAAACAATTGTGACAAAGGCTTGTTCAAATTATCAGATTTATAATTTAAACAAAATCCTTCTTATATCATGCAATAGGGAATAGATAATTTAATATTTTCCGTTATCATGTAACAATCTGATGTGAGTTTGTAGTTTGTATGTGTGGTAGTACTGCATCAGACACCAGATTTTTAGCATACTTTCCAAAGGAAACGTGGTCTTAAGAGCTTAACTTACTACCCGTTTGTGTGTGTGTTAAATTATATATGTGTGCAAATTGTGCGTTTGTTTTTAATTCCTTAACGTTTTTGAACGCAAGGAACTAAATTCATCAAACTTGGTAGTATGTACACATATAGGACATGGTAAGCTCATTTCAGTTCTGTGTATTTTGTTCATGGTGTGTTCATATTTTCAAAATGGCGGTCATTCATACATTATCTGGTAGTACGACAGGCCAATATGTAAGGAACTGTTTTCCAGAACGTCATAGAAACTTTTGCACGGTGCTAGTACTCTGTAAGGTTACTCGACTATTATGTTATTTGAGCATGCCTTTTTCGTATTTAAAATGACTCATTTTAATATATTTAACATTGTTCGAGATGTATATAAGAAACTTTTTTTTTTTTTTTCAGAATATGATCAAATGTTATTGTAATAGTGGGTTTCATGAATTAAAACGTTTACAAAAAAATATATCTACAGCGTTGGTTTTTTTCCTTCAGACTCGTTACACATATAGTAGGCCTACATAAGTAAGGTGATTTGACTACTTTTATATTTTATTCACGCGTTTGCGTATTATCTTAGAGGTGGCCATATGAAGTACTGTATTTTGACCACGCCACGTATCTGAGGAACACAGGTTTTCAGTATCTAACCTATCTTGACGATACACTTCTAGTATGCAGTAAAGTAGCTTAACCTTCGTGAATTTAGTTCATGCCTACTTCATACTATCAAAATGGCAACCATCTGAACACTACTTTATCACACAAGAAAGTTAAACGAACAGTTTATCCAAATTTCACATCACAGCGTACTCATGTAGTATAGTCCATTTCTTATATGTTTGGTTAAATTAATAATTGCTAACCCTCGTCACAGCTGACGTACTAGTGTACAAGGTATTTCTCTTCTACGTAGTTGGTAAAAAGTTGTTTACAAATAACTAAGGTGGTATTATCATGTATGTTGTGTATGTATATGAATCTCTTTCTATAATTTATTGGTCATTGTAGTACTCGTCACTCTTGAAACACCAGTATCGCTGTTTATACAGTACACGAAACCTAACTTTCGTCGCTGTACTTGAATTACAAACCCAGGTTTCCCTTAACAACGAAACATGACTTTCGTGCTGTTAATATCTTACTCGAACATCAGTTTCCAGAAGAAATGTTTCCGAAACTGGACTTTCGGCTGACGGTATAAACGTACAGCAAGTGTAAAGGCGTTTACACAATTGAAAACTTTATCGTTTGACTTTACGATAGCTTTCAACGAATGGCTTCTTATGGAGTCGTACACAATGGCGTCACCAAACTTAAAGTTAAGCAGCATTGACTTTACGTTTCCAATAAACTTAAAATATAAAGTCAAAGTCAAGATGGCCGTTTGAAAGGAGCCAGCTGTTTATGTATGTTATAATGAAAAATGTTTATTTTTAGTATAGTTTTATCCTACAGTGCTAGAACTTCATGAAACATGTTACAAGCGTATGTAAAATGTGTTCGGGAAATCCTGTAAATAGCATTTGAGAAGTATTTGCAAATTAACAGTAAGTTTTGTCAGAAGAAATAGTTGCTTTTGTTCTTCAAAATATGATCATAAATGGAAACAACTTAATAACTGGACACAATTTTGGGATATTTACGTGATATGCTTTTATGGCAAATATATAATTATTTTTTAATTTATTGGTTTGTGGACATACACCGTTGCTCATGCTTTGCTGATCAAACCTGTGTTGAATGACAAAATAAAAAAATATATATAAAACACACACAAAAATATAACAAAAGCAATTCCAGAGGAATTCTGTCAGTTTTTTTTTTTTTTAATTAAACAATAAATAATTCTAGAAATACAATTTAGTCGAATATCGACACAACACCCAGACACAAAAAAAAAAGCACAAATATATAACCAGATTCCCAATATGAAAAAAAATCTAAATAGACATAAAACAGTGAACAGTGGACAACACACAAAAGACAATAGACAACACAACACAAGTTAAAACGAACGAAAAAATGCAACGTTTCGGGAATTGCGATCTATTCCATGAGACACAATTGATCGGAACACCAAGATGCGAATGATGGTCGCTAACCTGCTCGGCCAATGGTGGCAAAGCATGTGTGATGGCTGGGCTCTCAGCCAATGAGAGGCAAGTACTCTCCTGATTGGATGAGCACCTTGTATAGGCCATTCACGATAAAGTGAACACTGCAGAAAGTTTTCTTTTAGCCATTTTGTAGCCATCTTTACTATTTTTAATATGTAAACTTTCACATAACTAAAAACCGGTGTAAACGTTTCAACACACTCAAAAGCTAACATCTATTGGCCCAACAAAACATATTTTAAATTAATTACAAGTTCTACCAAGTGTTCAGTTTATAGTGAACAGCCTATAGTATTGTTGGCTGGTGTTCTGCCGAGACTGTTAATCATGGATCCGTTTATGTATTTTTTTTATTTTATTGTCTAACATGGATTTTTTTTTATTAAAGGCAACAACATGTTTATCAGTTCAATGCTCTGTTGGCTAATGACTTTTTGTTACTGGCTATGTAAGCTGATTCTTTTATTGTTCGTTTGAGTCCGGTCTATTTCCTGACTTATTGGGTTAGCTGGGTGTGTGTTTTATGTTTTTTTTTCTTGTCGTTCAACACAGTTTTGATCAGCAAAACATGAGCAATGGCGTATGACCACAAACCAATTAGTTATAATTGTAAACTCCCATTGCTACAAACATTAAAAAAATCCAAAAATAAATAGACGCCCAACATTTTTTCAACTGTCGTTATTTTAACTTTGCGTTTGTATTGTGTACTGACAAAATTCTTAGAGTAACGGAAATGTATATTCAAATGTTAAAGCATTCATATTTGTACAGGGCTTTAAGCGACGTTTGTTGCTAATCTTACGAGTGTTTACAAAGATATTTAGGGTTGTAAAGTTGGCAACAATGGTTGGCAGGTGTGCGTGGGAGCGTGGATCTACTGCCTGTTGATGGCAGTGCCGCCTCTCCTCGGCTGGAGCAGCTACATAGCGGAGGGCTTCCTCACGTCCTGCTCGTGGGACTATTTGACGCGCAGCACCAGCAACCGCTCCTATTACATCTACCTGCTGGCGCTGGGCTTCGTCGTGCCTGTGTCCGTCATCACCTTCTGCTACACCTTCATCATCGCCGCCATCTACGCCCACGGCCGCGAGATGGTCGGCGTCAAGGCCACAGGTAAAAGTCCCGTACACAGATCACAAATGTAAGGGCGTTCAAGTGGGGAAAATTAACAGTTTAATATTTGTATCAAATATTGTTAATTTTTTTAAGACGTTACTTCTGGAAGTTCATATTCCTCTTACGAAGAACATTTAGCTCAGAGACAGTTTTCCCACAATGACATTTCAAAGTCAAAATTTGCATATTTTTAATTTATAGAAAACTTGAAAACAAAATAAAAACATAATGAAATTTCAAAAATTGCATTAAAACTAAGGGACATGGTCTATACCGTGAAGTGTGTGTGTATGTGTGTATACACACACACAGATTATAAAATATTTTTGTATTCAAAAAATTGCAAAATTTTTATTTCTAATACAAAACATTTTTGTATTTGGTTTTTACGTACCTAAAACAGTAGCTCGGGGTTTGCAGTCACAATGTGAATAGTTTTATTGTATTACGTGTATTAGTTTTCAAGATTTGTATGAAGTAAAAACATGCAAATTTTTACTTTCTAATGCAATAATTTTCATTTTATAAAAAAATTGCGTAGCCAGTTTTCCTATTATGACATGGCAAATTCCCAATTTTATATAGAAGGATATCCGTTTCGCTCAAAAATCCTTTAATTAACACATTTGGTTGTTTTTAATTTGAAGCAAGTACAGAGGCAACTATTTAAGGCGTTTAAAATGTTTAATACTTGCCTTTGATGAAATTATCACACTTTAAAATAAAATTTACAATTTCTACCTCTTCACTGGCCATCTGAATAAAGTTGCATGTTATTAAAACAGCACATTTACTTGTGTTTTTTTTTTTTTTTTTTGTTATTTTTTACTGGGAAATTTGCACGTCTGTGTATGTGTTGGTGAACCAAACTCAAAAATTCAATTTTTTGAGCTGCTTTCCTTTTTAACTGGGCCATCGATATTTTACTTGCTAAGTTGACTTGACTTTTGTGTTCGTCGTTCATCTGATGTTCGTATTTTCAAAACTACGGCCAATTTCCTTTTTTTTTTTTTTTTTTTTTTTTTTTTTTTTTTTTTTTTTTTTTTTTTTTTTTTTTTTTTTTTTTTTTTTTTTTTTTTTTTTTTTTTTTTTTTTTTTTTTTTTTTTTTTTTTTTTTTTTTAAGCATAATATGATACATCTGAGGATTTATTTTTCAAGTTACATTAAACTTTGTACTCATACTAAGCTGGCTTGACTTTTATGTATTCCTTTTTTTACATGTCGCTTATGTCGTTTTCTAATATATATTTGGCATACTACATGTTTGAGGAAATATTTTTCCAAATATCATTACCTACTCTTACTTTCCTTAATTAAGCTTCCAGATACCGATAGCGATCGTTGTAGTTCAATGATGCGCGTATTACATCGGCAACAGTGTGATATTGTTGCACGTGTTGAAATCTAAAGAATTACATTTTTCCCTCATAACTTACCGACACTAAGCGCTGAAAGCCCTAAATATGTAATTTCTAGCCATTTTTACGATATTTTCCTCTTAATTGACATGCGTGAAAAACGTAGCGTCTGCAGATAATTTTTGTGTGTGTTTCCTGGAAAACTATGTTGCGTTAACAGTTATTAACGTAGATATGGATAAACGCGTAAACACTGAGTACTCAGACGTAATCTTAAGGCAGTGCTGTCTTATTTTTACTTTTTAGCGAGATTATTTTTATGCCTATACGAGAGCAGCTATCATAAATCTGTTGGGTGGTTTGGTTTAAAATCGTCTTCTCCATGTTGGGTGGTTTTTTTCAAGGCAGTAAATACTGTTCTTTCAGCTAAATTAGTAATTTTATAATTAACGAAATTCTGGTTAATTTACTTTAGATGAAACCGTATAATTTTTTGTTATGACAAATGTAGCGTTGTTATATGGGAGGTTCTTAAATCAGCTACAGAATCATAATTTTACTCCAGACGTGTTTTTTATATTAGGACAAACTAATATTTAAACTAGATTTTTGAGGGCTCATAACTTCCTTAATATTTACTTGTGTTCAAAGTGCCTTATATAATGACAGCTTACTGTTTCACAATGTATAACCCCTCCCCCCTTCCCAAACTGACACTCAGGAGATTATGTTATTAGCTTCCATATAATTATATAGCCTATAATATGTGTGTTTGTGTGTGAACACTTATCCCCCCGCGACTTCTAAAATTGACTTTGAATTGCCAGGTAAATTTAATTTTAATTAATTAAAGTTTTGCTTCAAAATAAAAGAAACAATTTCACCCTCATATTCCTAAGTTCTGCTTTTATTCGTCTACGTATCCTTTATCCTGCAACACTTAACTATTGTCTTTACTAGAAAAAAACCCTGTAACTAAGCAAGAACGAGATGTTTCGTGCATGTTTTCACAAGCTCTAACAAGAGCGCTCTGTAGAGATCATCTTGTCTGTACGGTTACAGAATTTATTTTCTCGTTGCTTAAGTAGAGAGGATAAGACTTAGTAAGTAGCCTCTTGATTCCAAGACTGGAGATGAAGTCTCCGTAGTAACGATTTCCCTTAGTACCCGAGAAAATAGCTAGCATCCATTATTCCTTTATTTCGCGTCTTTGCTTGCTCAAGTCTACGACAGACCAGCATTTACAAAGTTCTTTTAAAAGAAAACTTTCCCCCGGGATTAAGCGAACAAACTAAAATTTCGCTGCAACTAAACTTGAACAACATTGCGTTAACGCTTATTTATATTATTTGTAAATCAAATGAAGTCGTATTACGTAAATTAAACAACAATAAAAAAATGTTACGACGAATATAGCCAGTGAAAATATAGCACAGAAGTGTAAAAATTTCGAAACTAATTACGTGTTGTTTGAAAAATATTATGTCAAATAATGTCACACTACTCACGCACAATAAATACTGAAGAAAAAGTGATCTAAGAAAACAGCGTCAGTTAGTTACATACATTCCTTAAATAGATGAGCAAATGTTAACTTCCGTGAATGTCTAACCGTATATCTTTATCTGTTGTCGAAGCGTGTATCTAAAATTGGTCAGCGAATTTTTCGACAAAATCAATGCTTAGCTTGAAAAAAAAATTAGATAATACTGAAAATGTTTGTATACATATAAGAAAACTATCCGGCCGACTGCGGCGTTACCCGCTTGAAATTATGTAATGTAAACAGTAACTCTGGACAAAATATGTGATGAAGGCATTTAACGGCTAGCGTACTCAATAACATAGAACTATAAATTCTTAGCTCAGTGTAAAGAGCGCGCGCAATATGCTCGTATGATGTCATAGTAATTCCCATCGCAAAGGCTTGCACGGGATACGAACCCGTAACCCCACCTCTTCCACACAACAAACTTTATACAATACCTGAGTGAATGTTAAAGGCATGCCGTGATAATTCTTTCGTATGTAGTGGCTACAGTCCACAGAGGTTTTATTTATGAGTAGGTTGGCAAAAAAACGACTGTTGAATAATTTCTCCGTGATCATTCTCTTTTTTCGGGAGACTGTAACATTTTACTGCTTTTCAACTACTTAATTTTCGAATTTCATAAAAACCTGAATTTTTTGTAGATATTTACATAAGCTTCATTCTTATCAAAAAATCATCTCGTTATCTCAAAAGGTATAAGCGGTACAGATGATTATTTGAAATCACATTTTATTTTTTTAACAGCTTTCAAGGACGAATTTCGAAAAATCCTGAAAACAATTTTTTGATATTTATGTAAGATTTATTTTAAAGCAAAAACCATTACAATATTGCCACTGGTTAGGCATATAAGGGGGATTAATTAAAAAAACATGCATTATTTTTTTAAGAGCTTTCAAGGACGAGTTTGGAAAAAAATTTTAAAATGCTTTTTAGATATTTACTTAAGCATCATTTTAAAAAATCACCTCACTATCTGAAATGGTTTATGAGAAATCACGGAGTAGTGGAAAACACAATTTACGGCTTTTCACCCCCTTAATTTTCGAATTTTTAAAAATCGAATTTTTGCGAATATGCATTTCTTTGGACAAAATTATGAAGTTCAAAAATTTATGATAGCATTCCTGGTTAATGAGATATCAAGGATTATTTTAAAACCCATTTCACCCCTTTTCACCCCCTTAATTATCGAAATTCGAAAAATCCTTTCTTAGTGTGTGCCTACGGGGCAAGTGGAAGCTTCCCTCAAAATTTCGTGGTTCTAGGTCCAGCGGTTTGGGCTGTGCGTTGATGAGTGAGTGTGTCAGGACACTTCATTTTATATTTTAAGATGTTAAAATTGAGCTATTTTAAGGGACTACTTCAACAACTACAAATGTAGCCGTCAAAATTTTTTTCCACGAAATATTTGGAAAACCTATTAATTTACTGTTTTAAATTTTCGTTATTTGCAGAAACGTAATTGGCGTGCTATTTATAGGCCTACCTCAAAATTTTCTAAAAAAAAAAAAAAAAAAATCGCTTTATTTGTTGCGCAGTACTTTTTTTGGGAGGGGGGAAAATTAAATATATGATAATTTAATCTATGCAGCGAAATTACTTATAATACGGCTGTACTCATTGTATAAAAATAGATCTGATGTAATAAAGGAAAGATACATTTGATTTAGAAGCAGGGTATCATATGCGCGGAACTGAGAAATTAATGACAAATGAGCATTATATGAAGTTTTATTCTCCATAAATTTACAGAACTGTTGACTGAAAATTTACAAAGATAATAAACAAGTTATCAGTGTATGTAGCAAACGGTCTCAATGTTCGTAAGTTTGAATAAATACTTAGCCATCAATATAAACTACCCCCGGAATAACACTCATTTCTCTTTAAGTTACGTATCAAACTTGTCTCCGTAGTACTGCCACCAATTCGCTTTCTGTAATGCGGGTTGCAAACATTGCAGGTGTTTTAATATTTTGGTTAATTTGACAAGATAATTTCCGATAAATTTAAAAAACATAAATAGTTTATCGTTTCATTAAAGACAGTCGCCTTTTCTCATCTTAAAATTATTTTTTAACGTAGTAAGTGAATCGGTTCAATACTCAGTCTTAGTTTTCACCACTTTTGACCGACGTCATCCAAACTGCACTAATTTCCTCTTCCTTGTGGTTTTTGAGTGTCAGACCTGCACGTTAGCAAAACCTTTAAAGGAATTTGAGCCCAGAACCTCCCGAAAAAATCACGTCGAAATTATTCATGAAAACTAATTTTAAAAATAAAATATTGATTTCCTGGGCTCATTGAGGTTGTACAACACGTTTCTATAGAACTCTGGAATGAAACTCCCATGTAATTTATTTCTCGCCTGTCGTGCTTGCTTTTCGGATCTCCTACCTTATAAATTTACAAACTAAATTTTATTCTTAACAATTAAATTTTCGTACAAAATAAAAAAACATGCGGTACTTTTTTAGGTACTTACGTGAATATAATTCTGACGGCAACAATACCTCAATATCTCTACTGGTTATGATAAGTATCACCAGCTGATAGAAAACAAATTTTATGCCTATTCACCCATTCTGGTGTCAAACATCGAAAAATCTTCAATTCACATCTTAAATATTTGTACAGCTATCCACGTGAAGTCAGTCAAAGCAAAATCAATCATTTGTCAAAAATCACACACCACTCCTATACAGTACTGAGAGTTCGAATTTTGAAAAATATTTAAACATTTTTGCGGCCATTTATCTAATCACATTATCCTGAAGGAAAAATAAAATTAATATCACGATGGGTTTGATATATATATATATATATATATATATATATATATATATATATATATATATATATATATATATATATATATATATATACACACACACACACCTTTCATCAGTTATCTCTCCTTTTCACCTCCTTAAGTGCGTAATTTCTAAAATTTCTGAAAATACTTTTCAAATGTTTGAGTAAGCATCAGTTATGTATGATAATGTGCGAGCGCTATGAGTGACTCCATAGTTGGTTTAAAATCTGAAACTGATTGTTGTATTGCTCCTATTGACTACACATAGTCAATTATGTAGCACGTAGTGTTATGTCCTCTCTCCCTTCTAATGTTGTAGTGTGGGGATCTATTATTACTGATTCAAAACACCGGCAGTTTATGTACTTCTATACTTCGGAACCCTGAACTTGTTCCGTCAGTCCCACGAGAGATACGCTATAATATCGTTTTAAAGTTTTAATCACGGCCTCACGCGAATATCACACTCTTCGTGACGGTCGCAGCAGAAGTCTCTTTATATATTCGGCTTACTAAAATCGCCCGCGGTGGCTCCGCGAAACGCGCCCACACTTCGTGGAGGTCGCCGTCGAAGTCCTCTATATAT
>PNEQ01038344.1:0-10394 GCA_003012365.1 Medauroidea extradentata | reverse complement strand
AGCACAGTTATAACCACAAAACAAGATAATACTATGTTTTCTTGCTCAAAGTAATGTTAAACATTTCAACTGGATGCATTCTCAAACATAGAATAAACAACTCACTATAATGTTGCCATTGCTACCAACCGCTTCAATTAAAACCTCTATGGAAACAAAACATAAATTGCATACACTTTTTTACTATGGTCACTGCAGTAAAAGCTTCTGTAGTAAATATGCGAAACTGCCTATTCGCAAATTTACCATGGCTGAAGATGCTTTATATCACACTTTCGTAAAATTGCTATTGCCGATTCTAGTGACTGTTGTTGAGATATTTTTTCGTAACTTTACTGTGGTGTGCTTTGATTAACAACAATGCAATGTACATTAAAATGCCAGTATATCAAAAAATTCAGATTCGCAACTTTACCATTGGAATGACGACATGTTCGTATTTAGTAGGCCTATTCTGCAACATTTTGTGGGGTAACTTGACTTGTTGAAGGACAAGTTTGGTTAATTTTCTCCATATAATACGAAATTTACATTCTACGATTTTACTGTCAAATTCCCATACTGATGTGTTTCAAGATTTCTTCACTAAATGCCTGGGAAAGACATTTAATGTGTAAAACAACTCGTAGACGAAATCGCAACACATTATACAAAATCACATTAACGTAATCTTGGAGTTATTTAAACAATGACCACAAAAATATAAATATAGGTTTGATGCACATTTACCATTAGGTTAACCTCGACACTATTTACAAAAGAACTACGAGTACGCTGCAACTTCATCTGGCTTTGTTCGCGACTACGGTGATTTTAATTAATACGGAAAGAAATGAATTTGCACAATTCTTCTATTACTTGATTATAACAGCAGGGACAAAAATTATGTCACTGTTTAACACGTGACGAGAGAGTTTGTTTTGAACAAGCATCGTCATGTGATGTCACATGTGACATTTTTTTATTGCTGCCAGTTCTGCCCTTACTCGCCGAGCATGGGCAGAAATGGCAGTCATTTCTGGCAGAACTGGCATCTGCGAGTAGTCGGGTTCTTATTGGTTGAAATTAAGAATTAACACATTTATTATGAACCAGAATTACTTAAGACTTTTTTCCGTGTGCGTGATTGACGCTTACTGCATAATTCTTAAGTTTTTAATTGTGAACTAGGCTTTACTCGTCTCTCAGGAGCTGGAAGAGTTGGGTCACGTTGACTCAGGTAAGGTTAATTCTACCAAAGGTTAGAAAGAAAATGTATTTTCTTATGGGAGAGTTTGGCACAGGGAAAATTTCTGCCTCTAGGCGCGCTGAAGTCGCATGTGGAGACAGATTAACATTGCGGTATATGGAAGTATTACTTATTTTTGTCCATAAAATATTGTGCTTATATTATTTTGCGGTATATGTTCACATTTTTTAAAATATAATCTTTCGTCTTTATTTAAAGCTAAAATGTATGTCTACGAGATGTTTTTACAAACGTAAGCAGCGGAAATATAAATGCTCGTGCTCGTGTTTGTTTACAAGTTCGTAGGACATATTGATCGTCAGAAGAAGTATTTAATTTTGAGGAATATGAACTCGTACGTAAGTGTTGAGTTCAGTTGAGTTGTATTTAGTGACTAGTCCCTAGACAATGAGTAGCTACTCTTGATATTTACCGTTTTGTGTAAAATATTGTACTTTACCAGGTTCAGTTTGTGTGGCTGTGGCAGTTAGTTGTGTTTTGTGGAAAATATTACCACTAAAATAATTTTTCACCAGGAAACTCTGCCTCTGATTCTAATAGTCAAAACTGTTATGAAATTAGTAGCTACTGTGAACATTTACACCTTACACACCATTCTGGTAAACATACCAACCCCTGTCACAGTCACCAGTTCTTCCTGCAGACCTTTCCACTCCCTCACTGTCCTCACAAGCATAGAATGTCTACTTCTCTCAGTTTACCTCTAAACCCTCAGTCTTTTCACTGTTCATTTCCCCTTAAATGTTACCTTAGTTAGCTTGTAGAGCAAAGTAAACTTCCTCACCCACTCTCACAATTCATCACCTTGTACATCCAGACCAGTCATTCCATTCTTTCCTTAAATAATTTATGACATAGAGGAACCTCTACAACATTTATTTATTATCATTTCACCCAAGAGACTTGGTTACATTGAGCAAAATGCTCGCAAAGTATAGGGCTCGTCAGATAGTTGAATGAGATAAACTTACAATGTTTGCAGGTATGTACATTACATTACAAGGTAGGTCTACAAAATATTTACAAATATAGTACATTATTTATGCATATAGATTAAATAAGGAGTAAAGTAACACATCGTACTACATTGCTATTAATTTTGACACTGTGTCCGGTAAGAGTGAGGTAGGAATGGAGCTGCGTCAGAATGCTCTGGGCACCACTTGGTTAAACGTGTAGCCGGGAACACGAGGCTCGATGGGTGCCGGCGTGCCCTTCTCTCACCTGGCGAGTCGAAACAGCTGCAGATCGGGAAAAGCAGGGAGGACCTGGAGAAAACTACACCTTACATGGACACTTACGGGGCGGTCCACACCCCTATACCCTAGGGCCTTAAGTGAGCCAGTTCCAAAAGGCGAAACAAAGTAAAACACTGGGCCGGATAGTTGCACACGCACGTTACGAATCTTGCTGGACGAGTCAGAGTCCCGAAGCACACCACGGCTCTCTTGCTCCGTCCGCCGCGACCGCTGCTTCCAGACTGCCTTCTTCATTCACTGGTAGAGGGAGGGGGCAGCAAAGCCATGTGTTCTGCACTGGCGGATGGCAGAGGATAGTACATTTTCTTCTGTGGTTGAGACGTTTAGTTCAAGAAAAATGTTTCATCCTTTGAAGTGTGTGCGCCTGTCTACAAGTACTGTATCAGACTGTAAGTTCTTGTACTTCTGTCTCTCATGTCATATTGGTGGCTTATTTGTCACCATTTTTTGATCTTATGTTTGTAATTCTTTTCTGAAATGCATTAACTTATAATTGTGTACACAAAATTTAAAAAGAAATTCACTGTACGTTTTATGAATAAACACCATTATGAAGGTAAGTTAGACACTGGAAATAACATTTTCCAATTCACAGAAATTTTCGTAAGCGTGGAATCATAAAGGTTGGAAGAGGTCACTTGGCTATCAGGGTAAACAAAAGACAGCACAGATACTTAGAGACTGGTATTGTTAATAGAACACACAAACAAGGCACATTTCTTTGCTGAAATGTACATTGCGACGTTTTGCTGCTTAAAGCAGCAAAGTGTTGCGATACATGCTTCATGTAAAATTATGTGCAGTCGTCTAGAATTTGTGTGTAACAAGTAGGCCTACCAGTCTGTAAGTAGGCAGCTTAGAGGAAGTTTTGATTAACTACATCGACAATACTGTCGCGGACCTTAAATTAAAATAATCTTTAAAACATAATATTTTTGAAATGAAGGTTGTAATTAGTATAAAGTCCTAGGTAAGTGTGCAGTAAGATAAGAACCTTTGTGGATCAGGGTGGAGGTTGATGTGGCAGTTAGTCGTTCGTATCCCACTGAGATGACTTGTGTTCTATTCCTGGCAAAGTTAATTCCAGATTTTGATATGTGGGAATCGAGCTGGACTAAGCTGCTGTTGGCAGTTTTTCTCTAGAATATCTCGTATTACTTTGTATTTTCATTCTTGCGTTTCTTCTTTTTCACCTCGCTGCACCCTCATCAGCTCTCAAGGCCTTGATGTTAGATTAAGAGCTGCACAAATTTCTCACCTAGGTTTCGTCCAGTTTGAAATCAATGGAACAACATGTAATATGTAAGTAGATTTTTATGTTTAGTGGCAATGTTTCGAAAATTATTTTGTATAGTAAGATACATTAACTTACATGGCGTTGTAGCGTTCTGTAAATATGAGGCAAATTAGAAAAGAGAGATGGCAGTGAAGTTTTATTTAATTTTAATTGCCCTTTTGATAGCTTAACCATTTTGCTGTGGAATGTATGACTGTAATGTCTGCAGATCATGTGTTCCTGAAGTACATAACATATTTGCAGAAATTACTGTAAGGTAGCATGGCCCAGAGCTGCCCCGATTTAATTTCACATGTTAATAATGTACAGTATGTGTGATTAATATATTTTTGTTGCCACTTATAGTAGCGTAATATGCATAATAGTAGTCTTTCCAACAATGGTATCTGAAAATTCATGTAAGTACCTAAATATTATTGGTTTAAAAAAAGCACTTCGGTGGAAATTTATTCATGTTTAACGTAATTAGTTTTCAGTAACTGTGAACTAGTGTTATTTAAAATTTAAATGTTTTTATTTAGCTGTAAATTATTTTTCAATATGTTATTTTGGCAAAAATGTTCTATAAATTTTATTTAACAAAATTTTATGTTCTCTCTTAAAGCTTAGAGTGTGAGGGCAGAGATACCGAGCTAAGCTTTCCAAGAAAACTGTTATACTTCAGTGCAAGACCGGTCTCTAAAAATAACCGTAGAGAAAATAAAAATAGAATAACGGTCTGTTTCTGATTGACTGTATAAAATTTTAATTTATTGTTTATTTCATTTAGAAACAAAATTATTGCTTCATATAAATGTATGAAATTTGTATGAAAACTTAACTGTTCATGTTTGTAGTTGTACTCCAAATAATATATGTTTGGATAAATTTGACAGCAACTTATAGGCAATAATTTGTAATATTTTGTTATTTGTGTCACTACACAAGACAAACTTAGCGATACGATTGCTGAAGTGGACATCTCAGCTTCATTTTATAACTAAAAATGTTTTGCATTGTGCGAAAAATTACAAATCACTGAAAATTATTGGCCATGTGTAATTTATCCAAACTTACGTGAAACCGAGTATACATGCAAATATTATCATTCAATAATTGTGTGTTAATTGCGAAAATTTTAATATTTTTAAAGTTGTTTCCTTAAATGGCCGCGACCGGCACCAGTGACAGGCAATGCCGGTAACTTACCCGCAATGGCAGGTTTGTTGTCGGCAAGATGGAGTGACGGGGGATTGTATGCTCTGAGGGTACTCCCCCCCCCCTGCAGTCAGCTCTGAGGGTGCATCTTCTCCCCCCATCCCTGCAGTCAAATTTATGGAATAGTGTAGTGAGACTAGAATTTTGCAACCATTGGTAATAAATCCCAAAATTTAAAATTCAGTTTCCTTTGCGCTGAGCTAGCTGGGACGTGTGGCAAAGATGAATGTGCTACAGTATAGAGGAATATGTTAAGCCCAAGGCAAAATTGAGTCATTGTTTTCTCAGTGTGTGCATTGGTGTCCTTGGCAAAAGTAGATCTGATTGGGCATCTCTTTAGAAAATGTTTATGTAGTATTGTGATTAAATAAAAGTTTCTGTTATGTGTTTACAAATGTAAAAGAGTTTAATGTGTTGAATACTATTGACCAATAAAAGTAATTTGTTTTATACTCTAGTCAGTACACCCACTGCACCACTAAAGATGTCCAACATGGCATATATAGAAAAGTTAAAGGTGGGGAAGAAAGCTGAATCTCATTACAAAGTACTTCAATTTGAGGTATCTTCTGTTATACAGTACCTACATCTACAATAATCTCTACAAAGTTTGCAGTTCAAGGCCATGATCCATCATTTCTACTGCTTTTATGGTAATTACTTTTTATTCTTTCATGTGAGCAGATATTGAAAACCGGTTGCTCTTTAGTTGAAAATTGTTTTTAATATGCAGTAAATGTTTTTTAAACAGAAAATTTTATGTATTTGGCTAATTAGTTCATTAATGAGAATTCCCTTATTAGCGTAATTAGCAGAAACTGTTATGTATTTTGACTTGAAATAATTATTTAATGTAATATACACTGTTTTAAAGAAATCTGTGCTTCAGTTTTTTGATATCTGCTCTTGTTTAGGTTTAAAAAATAATTATCATAAAAGAATAGGAAATTATGAAAAATTCAAATTAATCCACACTTTGTCCTTACTGTTCCAGCTGTGACAAAGTTACTTCATACTATTCTTAGTGAATTCTTTTTTACAGCTCAAATTGTTCATGAGTATGATGCTTGAAATCCCCCCTCCCCTTCTTGCCCCTCATGTATATTAAACATAGTGATACTTCAGGTGATTAATAAAACCTTTTATCATGTACAGTAGTGACGGGAATGTTTTTGAAATCATTGCAATTTGTGTCCTCGAGATCAGCTTGCATCTGACTGAAAGGCCTCTAGTGAACTGCTAGCTTGGCAAGTGACCACACATGATGATCAAATTTGATGAGTTAGCTGGCCAGTTAATCTATCCAAATTGATAAATAATCTGAATCTGATGTAATAACAGACTGTTGCCCTATTTTGTTTGAATTCTGGTCAGTTGCTGTTGGCCAGCTCTGGAAGGAAGTGGATGGAAAGCTCCACATACTGGCAAGTAATCCAAAGCTAAATGTACTGGTAACAGCAAGACCATGAGTGTCTTAAATATTGCCCAACAGTGCACTAAAACAGTCGCAGGTTTTGTGTGGTGTTTCACATACAAGTGTAGACTTGTTGGTTGCTTAGTTCTAAGACAGCTCAGATATATCTGATCAGGTTTGACAAGAATGGCTACTGTAGGACAATAAAATCTGTCGTATAGGTTTGATACTGAAAATTATTCTGTAACATCATTAGTATGCCCAATTTTGTATGAAATAGGATCAGGAAGGACTAAAACGTACTACACAAACCTTTTTTTTTTTATTTAGAGATTCGCTGCTTGCACAAAATGTCAGCTATTTATTTTGTTATTCACTTGTGAAAGTGTTGGTTGTCAGGCACATTGCCATGTAGTGAGCATAACAAAAATAATTTTCTGTTCAATGTTGGGAAATAGGACTAATTTTCTCATTCCACGTTACCTGCAAATCCTTTTACAACACTTTGTCTATTCCTACTCTATTTTCAATAACTCGACTAGAAGAAGAGTTGGAATTTATTGGTTTGTGGACATGCGCCATTGCTCGATCAATGATGTATGTCCCCAAACCAATAAATTCCCATTGTAATCTCCCAGTGTAACAAACATTTAAAAATCTCGTAGAAGAAGAGTGGTTAAGAAGGGGAAGAAGGTCTTTAGAGCTGCTTAGAAATGTGCTGAAGGGAAAGGCAGATTTCATGATGGTTTGTCCAGTATTAGAATATGCTGTCGAAGAGTGGGATCTGTACGTGGAGGTGAAGGCGTAGCAGCTGGAGAAGGTGAAGAGAAGGCCAGCGAGATGGACGATGAATAAATGGAAAAGGCAGCGTCCGACTGGTGAGGAGGAAAGGAACTTTAGGCCAAGTGTGATGGTGAAGAAATTGGGATGGAAACCGTTGAGGGACAGGAGGAAAATGGAACTACTGGTCACGTATTGAATTATGGATAGAAATGGGGGATGGGGCAGTTTGGCCTGCAAGCTAAATAGTGGAACTTTTAAGGAAAAAGGAAACAACAGTGAAAAGATTCAGAGTGTGTGGAGGAGAATGGAGAGGGTCAGACAGCAATGCTGGTGAGGAAGGTAAGGGAGTGAAATGCACTGGGGGAAGAGTTGGTAACTGAGAAGGGGGTTAGAAGGTTTAGGAAGAGACTGGAAGACTGGCATTATGGGAATGGGGAGGAGTCTGCTCGCCATTGGGTGTTAGCCCAGTTGCGAGCATAAAACTTAAGCTGAAATCACACAATGCAATAAATACGCAATTTCCATGCAATCTACTAAAATTTCATTGCACATCGGACACAAAATTCTCGGAACATCACATGCGATGCAAGCGACGACGCAATTTGAGAGCATAGAACAAGCTCTATATTTCTGTGCAATGTCATGAAAATTGTGTGAAACAAGAAATATAATTGGCGATTTCAAGTAGAGTTTTTGCGGGGTTTACTGTACACGTAAAAAAAAAATGGAAAGGACACGTGAAAGTGTGTTTTGGTTATTGGAGGAATATAAGTAATACCTGGTGCTGTACAATGCCAAATCGCCTATCATAATAGACATTTGTGCAATAGTGCTTTAAAGGTTATGGCTGCGAATGTATATAAGACTCAATTGCCCTCGTCCTCACATCCATCACACAATTTACTCGCTGGTATGTTTTTAAAATAATTCCAATTAAATACGACAGGCCTAGGCAGCAAACTATAGTTTGGCGGGAAAGGAAAGAATTGTGTGTATATTGCATTGTGAATTGCACCATGTAGAAGGTGGACATGGAGCGAATGAGAGAGATTTCATTGCAATTATCGTGCAGCTGATAGCATACAATGAACTGCGCAATCTGTAAATTGCATTGTGTGGTTCCAGCTTTACTATAAAACATCCCTGCATGTCTAAGTTTATAAGGCTTGCTCTGTGGTGCACTTAGGTCCAGGCGTAGAATAAAATACTGATAAGATTACAAAAAAATCTAACAAAAATGGAAGAGAAAATTGCATCACTGATGCAATGTGTGGTATGGTGGTGTACATAACACATCTCTTCAAATGGTAGCTTGCCCCCCTCTTTTTTTTCTTCACACACTCGATTCAATAATATATTCAACGAGTATGAAAAGGCCTAACTGTGCGTCCAAGGTAATATAGATAAGTGGCCACAATAGTTAAAATTTTGTTTGTAGCAGAAACCTTTCATCCTATTTGATATATTTGCTTTCTTTTGATACACTTTTTTGGAATAGTCCAATATTATTATAAATGCTAATTTCATTGCAGTTTGGGATCTGGAGATACAAATTTTTGTTAGTCCGAAGAGTTCACGATCACCGTAATTGGGCATAGGACATTGTATCTAAAGTCCGATACTACAATTATCATAAAATAAACGAATGTAAAAACTGAACACACATTTTCAGCGGTGCACACTGCACGACAACATCCTGCTGTCTAGGAGGGATTGTAAGTGGCGTAAGCTTCGCTTTCCATTTCACTGTTATTTCTATACAGCTACATAATGGGAATTGTAACACAGACAAAGGCCCCTTACTTCGTTCTGTTTGACCCCATATACGACTAATTCGTGGGGGTATAGAACTCGTCAATTTTTACATTAACATATTTTACAAAGTACTATACATAACTTCAACAGTTTAAGTACAAGAAAATATGGACAAACATATAAAACGGTTTCAGAAAAAAGAGAAATGTATAGTTTAAGGTTGAACATTAAGAATCGGCAGCCAAAATATTGATTTTGAAGGCATAATTAGTTCACTAGCTATAGTCCAACTGCGAGGATAGCGTATTATTATTATTATATTTCCAGAACATTAGACTTAAGTAGCAGAGTTCGCTAACTTCACAGATTTCCATTTTGAGTTAGGGTAAGGTAACCTAACGAAAAATGTAAAAACATAAGCGTAAAATCACTCGCCCTAACCAAAACTAACCTAATCGAAAGATTTTAAGTTAGTACACCATAATTTCCTTTACATCCTATAACTTCTAACGTCTGTGAAAATATTTTTCGTTAGTAAAATATGCCTGTAAAATTAACAGTTTGACTGGTTCACTATGCGAGCGTACTATTCCCAACATTTTTCTGCGTACTAGAAAACAAAACGACTCAATAAGCGTGTGTCCAAAATGAACTTGTAAACAAACGCACGCACATATATTTTCACTGCTTACGTTCGTAAAAACATCTCGCAGGCGCACTTATTAGCTTGGAAATAAAGAGAAAAGGTTATAAATTAAAAACGATAAACATATAACAGAAAATAATTTAAGTACAATATATTTTTATAAACAAATATATGAGTTTCTCCCATATACCGCAATGTTAATGTGTCCCCACATGCGAATGCAGCGCACCTAGCGGCACAAATTTTCCCTGTGCCAAACTTTTAACATTGATCTTTCTAACCTGTAGTAGAAATAACCTTAAGGCCCGGTTTTACCACCTCCGGCTACATCTTCCAGTCTGGTAGCTTCCAGTTAAGCAAACCTCCGGTCAAATCATCAAAAGTGTTTTACCAACAATATTTAGCTGGCAGTTACGTAGCCGAAAGCCTATCGGTAAGCCTAGTTCTATACTGTGTGTGTTGGTAATGAAAGTAACCAGGATTTGGTAATATTAATTTTTCAGGTGTTGTAAGGGAAACACTTTCGATAGGAATTTGTTAATTGTTTGATGTTTCTTGCTTGTGCGAGCAAAGAGATGAATGGACGAACATAGCTTATTATTATTTATATTTAAAAATGATTATTTGATGGGTTTAAGGCACGAGTCGAGGGAGTGTTAGTTGAATAAGCGATATTGCAAAGATATATTGTGTAGGATATTAAGTGGCAGATAGATTAAGTTCAGTGATGCTATCGTATTTATTGCTGTCGAGGCACATGTTGCAAAATTGTGGTTAGGAATGGTTCGTGTGAG
>PNEQ01038335.1:0-22180 GCA_003012365.1 Medauroidea extradentata | reverse complement strand
TTAGTCAAAGGCCAATTTAATGGTGCTATGCATAAAGAGACCGTCACACATTTGAAAAGTAGAACATGAGAAATTGGTACTGAAACATTTTTGTTATTTTGTTAATTAATATATTCTTATTTTCAAACATCTTACCTCTGTTTGACTTTGTTTGCTTAGCTACTGAGATATTAATGTATAATAGGCCAGGAACTGGTTTTTGTCTGTTATTTACGTATGCGGCTTGAATGCCTTCTGCATAACACCATTCAATTACGAAAGTGACACGAACGTAAAGTAATTTAGTTTTGTATTCTAGCTCGTACCCAAATGAAAAGGCGAATTTTTCAGGTCCCTATATAAAGCGAAGGAGAGAGGGAAATTGTGAAGTGCTGAGTGCAAAGTTGGTGTACTTGGTGCGGGATTGTTGTGCGGCTGCAGTATCTGACTGGTAGAACAGCCGGTGTTCGTACGCCGTGCTCCAGAGTCCACACAACACTACAGCCTCGCTAGAAACTCGGGCCATTAGACCGACCTCCTCCTCCCAGTGTTTTGTCTCGAGCACCAACTCTCATAAAGGACTTGCACGTAAACATAAGACGCATAATTAACGACCTCCCCGCTGTCCCAAGCTCGGTGTGCAGCGACCATAAATAACGGAACGATTACCCGCGGGTGAAATTGGACCGAGAGATGACTTCCGTAGCTGTGCTAGGGACGCGCGAATTTACAGCAGCTAGGAGGGCAGCTCTCGTTTCACGTCATTTCGCAGAGTCGATTGTCCTCCCAGTGAACAGAAGGCGTTTATGAAATGTGGCCAACCAGCGTTAGTCAGATTTGCTCAGTCACGCGAACATTTTTTGTTAATAAGCGCCTACAAGCAATTATGGGTTTCAAGATGGCCCAAATAGAAATTAAAAATAATTATGTTATATATTTGTTAAATATTTCACCAAACACGATAATATCTACAGTACATACTTTTCGTGTTATTATTTAATATTTTCGTCTTTTGTGTGGCTTAAGATTTCATGCGGTAATATGTTTAGTACGAGTACTCGACATGCCTTGCAATGCCACCAATAGAATCGAAGTATTTGTGTTTTAAATCGGTTTAGTTAAGTGTATTTGGATGTACAATTTTTTTTTCCACCTGGTGCCGTACACAAATAAATTGGAATGGTTTCCGATGCGTGAGCAGGCTACACTCTGCTGTCCACGTGAGAAGAACGGTTTTTCTAAATATAGCCCCCACACTAACTCACTCATAGTTGCATGAATGGTATATAAATGCGTACGTTACAAAAAAGCATACAGACAGTTATTATATATAGATGTACCAATATAATATACTAAGTTTCAAAGTAAAAATTAAAAATGTTGATGTAAGATGATGGAATCAATTTTTGTTTACCGATTATAAAGCACTGAAACTTTGAGTCGTGCAAAAGTTCAGTCCAAGGAGGCCTGCTACAAATTATCTTAACAGATAACTTAAATATGTCTTTCTATTTCCATTAATATTCCAAAAATCAATTTAAAAAATAAATAAATCAATAATTAAAAAAACGCAATAAAAGTGTTGCAAACACTCTGGCTCTTTAAATTTCGTATAAGCAATAATATTAATGCCGATAATAATATTAAAAGTAAATAAATATGGTAAAAATCTTTTTAATTTCTAAAAGAAATTTATTCAAATAATTTTTTTAAATTCTACATAGTTCGAAATGATCGGTACAATGGTTAGTATACTGAACCTTAAATGCCGGTTTCACGGTTTGCAGAGTTAATTTTGTTTTACACTAAATCGCAAATCTGTCCTATTTTCTGAAGTTCTTTGAGTTAAGGTAAGTGGGCTTTACATCTCGTCGACAGCGAGGTCATTAGAGACTGAGCCAGTGACAAAGACTGGAAACAGGGAAGGAATTGGACATTTCTTGCAATGAGGAACCATCCCAGCGTTCCTCTGGAGTAATTTCCGAAATCTGAAGAATCTCGAAACCAGGATGGCCGTAACGGGAGTCAAAGCGTGATCGTGTTTCGGTGCAAGCGGTATAAAGTGTCGGTCGACTACAGCAAACTGAACACGTGGTGTTAAGATGCTCTTGAAGACAACCAGTCAGCATGTGTTCCAATGAACCAAGTCATGTTGCTGGAGATTCCATTGTAAGCTTCATGCATGCTGCTGACCGGAGAGTGTGCAGCCGCACCAGTCTAACAACATCTGACAGTCTAGTGGAATCACTGTTATCATCCCTCAGTAGGGACTTTAGTCGTCTCGGTGGCTAGATCACACTCCTCTGACCGAAGTGATCCAAGTTCGATTCCCGATTTTTCGAATGTATGTAATGTCGTGTACGTTGTGTTTGACCGGAGGGTTTTCTAGCAGTACCCCGCGCCAGGGGGCCCCCAATGTGTGGGGCCCCAAAATGTTGGTTTGTTATTGCAGGTAACGGCAGGGGAAGTACGCCGGCGCGCGGGAGTTGTGGGAAGGAGGGAGTGCTGACGGTAAGCAGCATTGCCAACTGTACTGTCCTGACCATACATTTACGATAATTTCACTGTGTACGGACGTACGGCCCTGCCCTTATACCGTACGTCATTTGTACGGTCCTATCAAAATAAGTAGATAGTGGTTTCCATCCAATAACATATTTGGCACAATTGTTTCAATAATATATAACTGGGTTTTGAAATTCTCAACGTTTCATTCATGACTATATTGGCTACCTGCGGCCTGCGGGTAATACGGCACTTCATAATTTTTACCGGAGGGGAATTCCCGTACTATATGGCTGAGTGCTGATAAGAAAGAGCCGGTCAGATGACAAAAGGCATTGCGTGCCCGTGGCTTGATTGTCGGTTAACGCGCCGCGATAAAATATTTACGATTGAATAGTGCGCAATGTAGCAAATCGGGTTCCATTATTTGTACAACGTACCTATTTAGTGTAACACAACATATGCAATTATAAAACTCGAGAAGTGCTATATTTATGACGTCATTTATTTTCATTTCCTTTCACGAGTTCAGTAACAAGTCGCTTATTCCGCAACTGCGTTGTGTAAGAATACGATTTTATTTTGTTCATTTCCTAATTATATTATATGGCAATACATTAAATAATATTGACATTGTTGTGCAATACTTTTACTAAATATAACCTTAATAAAATTAATGTACGGACTAGGATCGGAAAATATGGTTCAAACGACATTGTCGTACGGACATGTTTTGCTGAAGTGTTGGCAACACTTTAGGGAGGTGACCAACTGAGCAACACAAATGCACAATACTCTATGCTCAGTCACAGCGTTGCATTGCGTGTTGCAATTACAGCACGTCTGCTTATTCGGCCGAGGGCCCCCAACGTGTGTAGCCCCAAAATGTTGGAAGGGACCCCTTTTCAGTTTCTGGCCGAGGGCCCCAAAAGGAGTCAGTCCGGGCCTGATCTCGTCATTCAAAGATCGGCAGAAGTCTACGCGAAATCAGTTAGAAATTTGTTCTACGGGTGTAATGGCCGGCCATGGATTCAATATTTATTATCTATTTATTGCTAATTACTGCTTAACTGGGAACACTAATTGAACGCCCCCTATGTCATCTTTAATTGTGAGTTGAACGTGTTAACACTACCCTAAAATGTTTGGTGCTACTCTTAAAAGGTTCCATCATAGTCTCTTTGACTGCAAGTGTGGTGATGTGTGTAGCAGTCACCCAGTTTGCATCATGCGTGTTCCATAGACGACGATACTGAATATATTGGCTGTCCCTGGAAGAGTGTTGACAGCACGGATAAAGTCCTGAGAAACTCGTACAGTTCGTGGACAGAATCTATTCTGCTGGTAGATTGACCAACTGGAGCCGTGACATTATTACGGACACTGATTTTGTGATATTCTCGGGAAAAGTGGATTGTTATACTTCAACAAAGTCCATGTTCATCGTTGTTCCTTCGTTATTGCTCCATCCCCATCTGACTGGGCCAATGATAACTCTGGTTTTAAACAACTACATAACCATCTTCCAATCATACAAGGCGCTCTTGGTAATCGTAACATTACCCCCAATGTTTCCAAAATGACACGTCCCCGTATAATAGGGGTTGGCCGGATTTTGAAATAATGAACATTATATTTATGTTTCAGTAAGTGCTCTTACAGTATTGTGGCAGTAGGGTATGGAATACGGTTGCTTCTTCAGACGGAAAGGAAAAATTTAGTTAAGGAAAAACTATGGCAGATGGACAGCTAAAGACAGAGGATCTGCCTACGTCTCGTGCAATCCTGCTGTTAGTATTCGGTCAACGCCGAGCTGCGTTGTTCTGCTGAAGGTGAAGGTTCGGTGCGTGGCCTTGAGTAATAGCTATGACGTGCATGTCTTCTTTCGCGAACGCGGCAGACTACGCTGTTATCGCGATAAACGCAGCCTTTGCATGATGAAAACTGTTCTGAATGCCCATGAATAGGCGGGTCTAACTAGTATACCTAGTAACATTTCGTTTAGTTGATAAAAATTGAAATTTAATTGCATACAAATAACAACAAAATATTAAAGAAAAATTTTGAAAATAATTTACGCTCCCCTTGCACAAAGAGTATAAAATGTTGCTGAAAAACTTAACAAGATTATCAGAGTTTACTACAGTCTACATTTTCAGATCTGTGTATTAACTACATCTAATGGCCACGCCAAGGTGTGGATTTAGGCGGAATAGTTTTAAATTTAGGAGTTCATTAAATTATTACTATTACTGTGTAAAATCGTTTCAAAGAAATACTGAATTGGTGCACCTTTTCCTCCTAAATTTCAGTCTAAGGGCTAGGATTGCAAGGAACTTACACTGACTTAACACTAAATAACATTATGTAACTATTATCATTTTTGTAAACACAATGTGTGATGGCATTAAACTGGTATTCTTATATCGCAGTTACAACATTTTTTCTCGTGACTACCAGATACTATTGCACTCAGTATAAAGTATGTTTATTTTTATGATTTTTTTTAGAAGTGAATTGTAAAATACCCATTTTTTTCTGTTAAGAAATCAACATATTTTAAGCAAAATAAATTTTTACATTATTGTTTACAAATGTTTTATCAAAAATTCATAAAATTTAACTAATATCTCTTTGTTTGCTTTCCTTTATGTCTGTTGAGGCATTTTTTAGTATTGTATTACTTTAAAATGGCTTTAAAAATTAAGCAGAAATCAAAACAATTACTGAGGTATAAGTATTAAGTAAAATGATTTATTTTTAACTGAATAAATATACTTTTACCCTTGCTATCACGTGAGCTCACTAATGCATATAGAAAAATTATTTTACAGTAAAATATATGGAATTAAGAATGCTTCCGACATTCTTATAATAACTGTAATAATTTACGTACTGGTTTTATGTGCTTTGTTGCGTGTACTGCCAATACAAACGATTTAAACAAATTGTTAAATAATGTGTGGCATGATAGTATGTGTTATGTGTGGAAAAGTTTTTGTGTATAGGTCGAAAGTGATATGTTTTTGTACGAAAGTAGAGAACTGCTGGTGTTACCTGGGAATTGCAGAATTAATACATGGATTGAAGAAACCTGGTATGTGTGGTTAGAAGCTAGCAGAATGTTGTGGTAGGTAACGGCTGCTTGCTCAGGTCAATGTTGGCAGCGTTGCATTGTCTTCGCCGGCTGTTGTCGGATGACTAAAGGTCAATGTTTTGTTGGCTTCGATTTGGATCTGGGCCCAAGTTGTAGTTTCGGGTGACTTACAACTTAAAATTCTGGATTTAGTTCATGTACTAAGATTTTATAAAATTTAGTTTTAAAATAATAATACAGACAAATACTCAGTTATTGCACTAATAAATTTTATTTTTTATATTATTATATTCTTAAGTACATAAAATAACTTTCTCTCCTTATTAGGTCACAACATTTCTAATTTAGTGTCCAAAATTGGTCTGCTCCAAGCGAATTATTATCCTTCATGGTATAGGGAAGGGGATATATTAGTATGTGCCGTTTATAATTATTAATTTTACTGTAAGTACTGTGGATATCAATACTGCTTGTACTAATTAAAATGTTACATTTACATATTGTGAGCGCCTGTGTATTATTAAAATTGAATTATTTAAATTACTGTCGTCAATTTAATGTTATATAATAAGTATGCTGGGATACATAAAGAGTCCATTATTTCATTGCTTACAGCATTACCTCATATCTGAAATTCTGTGTAAAGAAGAAGTAAGAGAAAGTTACTGAAACAAACTTATATAGTCAAGAGAAATTACAGGACAAACAGAAGGAATCAGTCGGCTCTCTGGCTCACCATATAGGGGATCAGAGGCTAGTCGTACTCAGGTACTACTGCCCAAATATCAACTGTGTCGCATCCATGGACCCACAACTGAAAGTCCAAAATTGCTCCTACTGCCTACTCGTGCCAGTAGAGCAAAAGGGTGGTCCCTCTATGTGGCCTAACCCGCAGAGACCAAAATTTGCACGCCTTATGAGAAAATCCAAGAAAAATGAAGAAAATGAGAAGGGATCTCCTAATGGTGAGAACTCACTCTATTGCAAAGTCTCCTACCTCACAGTTCTTTCACCCGTCATGTCCACACGTCCCTGCTGCTGTAACAGATGTCTTACATCTGCTACCACAAGATTGGTTAAGTTTTGGACCACAGTTCTGAATGAACATAGCGACTCCCATTCCTAGTATCCGTGTTGCCTAATCTCTCTCGGAAAAGTGACAGTGAAAGAATGATGAAATGAAAAGTGTTCTAGTGAAACTAAGATAGCTGTAGTGGAGTATGGACGGGACATGAAACTGGCTGGGCGTGCAGTGTGTTTAGTGCACACGCTGCGAATTCCTTGTAAGTGGGTTCAAGCGACATTCAAGTACTGTGGCTGCCTATCATTAGACGGCGAATAATACTGTAAAATATTCCAGTTGAATATAGAAACTAATAAAATATCAAAACACTATGAATAAAATAACTGCATGTAAGTGCTCTCGGAGTGGCGAACTGTTTACATATTTAATAGATTATGTGTTTAATTAAACTGTTATAATATTTAAATATAATATATAACATTAGTTATCACTAAAATTAAAGAGTTTTGTAAAACGATAGCATTTTTAACTTTTGGTAAGTTAGGTTATTTACGGCGCACACAGATGATTTACGACAAATAAATTACGGTAATACGTGAATATATCATATTGATAAAATTATATAAGAAATTCTGTTTATGATGTGTGTAGTAATATTTGTTTATTAAAATGTTAACAGCAAGGTTAGTTAACTTAAATATTTTATATATTTAGAGATTTGGGGAACAATTATTATCTAAAATAAATTCATTGTGCCTTTAAAATTATTTTAAGTTAACTGCGGGGCCTTTGATTAATACATTCTAGCATCGGGATTTCAAGTTTTCTGATTTATATATGAATTTACAGGTGAGTGGGTGGGGTAATTAATTAAATTAATTATTTGACTAAATTATTAGTTAGTTAAAGTGGGCGCTGGTGGCTTGGCAGTGAAAGGTGAGGAGCTTAAGGTGCTTCCACCACTGTTATAAAATTATTATTTTACCGTTTTACGCATGTGTTAAAGTGGTTGGGTGACTGTAACCAGAGGTAGGCACTTTATATTGAAAATAGTTAAGTGGTTAGGTTAAGGGTGAGGGTAACGGTTAAATGAAATATGTTAATCAATTTACAGTGGCTTTACTCTACATAGTTTAGAATACAGAATACTACAAAGTTATTATACATAATTTAGATAGGAGGGGAGAGGCTGTTTAGTTTGTTAAGTTAAATGTCTACTCTACTATATGATGAATGACCCTTCGAACACCTTTGACCTCACCGTAACACGATGTGCCGGAGGCTGATGACGAATGTGCTCGGCTATCGACGGACGGCGGCACGTCGTGGATCTCGACCCAGGACCATCCTGGCGAGCTGGTGTCGGCTGGAAAGCTTGAAGGAGGCAGACCTCGATTCCCCCACTATTTTGTGTTTTATTTGCTACACTTCAGTGCAAGTGGGGATAATCGCCGAGGCCTTTGTCTTGTGTAACTACTGACATCTTTGCACTGTCGTCGTCGCCAACCCGTCCTCCAGGCGAGGCTCTTGGTAATCATAACACTCTATACACAAAGTTCGGCGGCGCAAAAGATTATTGAGATCTTCTACTATCTCTAACCACGAAGTTGCAATGCAACTGTGCTATCAGTAGGCTACATTTACTTTGATTACCAACACATAGAGTCGGAAGTGATTACTTGTTCTCACACCATTATCCACATTAATTATGTAGTCGTGCAGCTTAATGCTGATGCCCGCATTTGTCCGCTATCCGGCATCCTCTGTACTCCTCTACAATTATCATCACAGCTAAGTGGAAAAACCGGTCACCATCTTGGATTTAATTGTTGTTATTACATTTTTGTGTATTTTATACATATTGGTACGACAGAATTTTGAATATAACTAACCTAAAACTCAAAATCAATGTCACTGAAATACTTTAATTTATTAAGCTTATGGGGTTTCAGATAAGCCTTTGCTAAATGTTATCAATTTGTCAAGCCCTTTAGCTATCTTAAATAAAACAATTTGACTAACGTTATATTTAAATTGTATTCTACATCATATTCCATGCTCAATAGTGGCAAAAGTCGAAATATAAATAGAAACAAAAGTCTTCACAAACTTTATATTAATCCATATTTTGCCGGATGTCTCATACCAAGCAAGACATGTTTCGTGAGTAAAGACGAAGTCAGACTTTTTTATGTGTTAACATGACTTGAGAATACAATCGTATGTGAAATGTTGATTCTAGCATAGTTTCTCGTAAATTATCTGCATCTTACAATTCTTTCATAATTTAACTTCTATGTAGGCATTAAAATTGGCAATTATTTTAGTTGTTACCTTTTATATTTTAAGGGAAAATAAAACATGAAGTTTATTTTGCATTGGCCTAAAGAAAGCAAAAAAAAATAATAATACGAAAATAATAGATAACAATGAATCATTTTAGGAAAATAATTTTTAATCGACTCACATTTTGAGTTGACGGATAAAAAGTACTGATATCGCAAAAGGACTAGCAAAAAATATAAAATAATATTTTTTTGTAGCGTGAAAAATAAATATGCTTGTAGTTGTACGACACATTTTCGTTTCAGTTAAACATTATTTTACATGAAGTAAACATGCTGATAAATATAGCAAATCATGTTTCATTAATATAATTCATATCAAAACTAAACGCGAATTTTCCACGAGATACTATGTGCTGATTGGTAAGAATGTTGTGATATAAACTAAAAAATGAGAACAAATATTTCCAATTTTCCTCTTTTCACAGCTTTCAGTCTTTGCATTTTAAATGAGACAAGTGAATTTTGTTTAATAAGTGGAGTACGATTTTAAAATACATTTATATTCCTACCAATCAAAAGAATTCTAAGACTGTTTCATCGTATATACTAGACTCTCATTATATTTTTTTAGTTATTTTGACGAATATAAATGTGTGGTTATTAGTTAACTGGTTAGCCTTTGCCTTATGTTATGCTAAATTTTCTTTGGCAAATGAATCTAGGCCAGATAGTCTAAAATAATTCTAGATCAATAAACCCTTGACAAATAACGTGCCGTTAAGACTAAGATTGTGTGAGAAACATTATTGTTGTTTATTCAGTTCATTCTTAAATAGTTGAGCACATTTGAGCCAATTATATGCCAGGGAAGAAAGTATATTTGTTAATCACCTATACACAAAATATTAAAAATCAGTGAAACAAAATTAAACAAGTTCTGACTCACTTTCACTTCTTCATATTGATTCAAAAGATTTCAAAATTATCACGCATGTTGCACCTATGAACGGGTAGTACAAATATTAATAATATCCTGTCAGTGTAATTTTTGCGTATTTTAAAATTAATATGGTTTTTTGAACCATAAAAATCACCACATATATTAGTAACAGCATAACTGCCAGAAATCGATACGATATTTGGAACGTAGTACTAAAACACATCCGGCCAATAGCAGTCAAGTTTGCATCAACTATCGCACAGCTACTTCAGCATCGAACAAGCATCGACCAAGAAAAAAGTAAGCTGCGGGAAGAAGTTGTTGAGCGGACTCGTTCTCATTAAAAAACCGGCAATCTCAACATGCAGGTCAAATATATTTATCATACATTTTAAAAACTGGCCAAACCAAAATACGAATTTCATTTAATAATCTTCACATTCACGTTTATAAAGATATAGTATAACAATTACTATCAGGTAGGGCTTAACAACTTTGCACGTCATGATAATGTCCAAATAAAGATAGTACTGATAGCATTCACAAAGACATAACAATGTTGCCCGTGACTTAGGTACATTCTTTAACTAACCGTATTGTACCAACTTCATTAGCAATCAACCCGATGTTTGGCGGACTGAACATGCTAGCCTTAAATATTCTTATGGTTGTTACATGTTATATTTTTTAATTACTGCCCTAACTTCTTAAATTATACATTCTAACATGGCCTTCAACAGAACTGATGATGTGCCAATTTTCTTCACTCTAAATCAGAATCACTAAAATTTTTACTTATCCAGAAAAGTTTTCAATGGCTAATTTGTTACTTTGTCAATATTAATACATTAAAAAACAATATTCTGTAATATATACGGTATAAGTATAGTATCCAAAACTACAATTAAGGCTAATGAACTTGATACTTGAAAACTATAGATTTAATCTGTAACCAGTATGTTTTTAAGTAGCCACAATATCACCTGACGTTAACCATTACTTCCGATGCTTGCATGCTAATAAATTTCCTTGTTATTTTTATAGTGAAATACGTGTCACTTCCATGTACATTACCTACACACACATCTACACACACACGCCTACACACACCTACACACACAAAACACACACATATATAGTAGGGCCGACATGGTAGGTATTTACATCAATTCTTCTGCTGATGTGTAGTAAAACGAATTCGAGTAATTTTCGGTTTTATTCTGGTTTTCCTTACCAGGCGCTGCTACTTTCAATGCGCTTCACTTCCTTAGAAACAAAGGCAATTAAACAAATTTGCACTCACAATCTGGTAAAAAAAATTCAAATATAATTTTTATTTCTTATATTTTGAGCGCAAGGCTGAGGTTAGACCTGCACGTCATATGTAAAGGATCGGCAGTTAAAACCCCAATAGAACAACAATACGTGTCGAACGTCTGTTCAAAAGACGAGCAATTTTTTTCTAGTATTACTTTTTTGTATTTGAATTTTCTTATATTGACTTTAAATTACGGATATGCAGATTTGCTCTAATAATTTTTTTTGTTAATTATGATACCCTCTCAAGCACAAACTAAGTATGGACACAGCTGCAAAAAAAAAAAAATGAAAATTTTCTGAAGTCTTTTTATATAGTTCCCACAGCCGCAAGGTCAGTATGAGATCTCCTTCGCAAGGAATATCTGTTCTTCCTCCGGGAACAAGAAGTGGCCACAGGAAGCAACTATGATCCCCCTTCCCCCCGGACATTAACTCCGTATTTCTCCCCCTAGTGCAGTGTTTCACGCCAGGCAAGGAGCCCTACTTTATTTATTGTTGCTCTTAGCGTGCTGCGCTTCTTAATAGGCCATTCCAACCACCTTCACCAGAGGCAGCGCTACTCTTACCAAACCCACTTACTGCGTGCTGGGTGCCAGGGCGTAGTGACCACGACACACGCCTCGGATGGTCGTAGGCAGGTCTGTGCGACGTATCGACGTACCCAAGTCCACATATATATCATCAGCTGCTATTATTTTGCACCGTAAACACGTTTGGCCAATTTACCATACGTGAAATGTAAGTAATTTACCTCTGCATGATATGGGAATTCCACAATACAATGGCCGATTCCGAATAGTGCTCTGAAGGATCCTTCATAGCCTCGCAGTCTTGAAAAGTACATCATGAAGAATGAGGCAATTTTTTATTCGCGTCCTAATTCTACCAAGGATCCAAGATGCACCCTTACACACGTCCTTGGATCTAGGATGCGTGGCACGCACCTCTGGGCCCTTGCTGTAGTCGTTTGTTTGAAATGAGTATTCGGACGGTACGTTTAAACGTGCACTCTTAAGAGCGAAGGACGCATTTATATGATGGCTTCGAAGATTCAGATATGCGAGAATAATCCTACGAATTCGGAAATAGAAAATATTGAATCACTACCATACAAAAATTCATTTTCTCATACGTGCTACTTTTTGTGTACTTTAATGGGGTACGTAACTGAAAATTCATGGAAAGTTTCTTCACCATATGCACGCTCTTGGCATTAGTATAAGCACGTGTGGTACAGGTCCAAACAATTTCTTACAGTGTAGAACGCGCTTCGACATGTCGTGGTAGACATATCGGGGACCGAGTCGATATGTGAAGATTCGATGTTGAGAATTCGAGGACTCAGGTCGACTTATCTGTGTCGTGACCGACTGACAACACGAACTTTCGTTGACAATCGAGAGATGTCGACGATCGACATAAATTGATGACGTCACGCAACCCTAATAGCAGATGGTAAACGTGGTGTACGCAGCTGTTAGCATGCGGGCCTTCTCTCTGTGCTGCGCTCTTCCCACGCTGAACACAAATCATTCTATGAGCTCACCATATCTCATTGGTAAGACTGGTCATGAGAACAGTAATTAATTACTTTATATTTCTACATATACTCTTCACGCTGTACACATTACTTTTGATAGTTTATTCACGGCAAAAAATATATTCTATTGTCTTTACATACGACTGGCGAAATTCAAACGGTTATTTTTGGAACCCCAAATAGAATAATAATTAATTCAACTCCATGAACAAAACACATTTACAGCGATAGTTACATACGTTTTTTGAGTACCCCGTTCTGTCCCTACTCCTTCCGGCAATCAAAATGGGTATTTCTTTTTACAGAAATCTTTGCGGGCACATGCACAGTAACTCACTAAAGTTTCATCGCAATCTATGAATGGTAAAGGAACGCATAGTTGACAAGCCAACAAACAAACGTTCATTTTCATATATTAGAAGATTTATGTGCGTGTGTGTGCGCGAGTGTTTGTTGTAAATTATTTTATGTCTGTATAAAAGTTCAATTTTTTTTGTGTAGTGTGTTTTAAGAAAAAGCAAAATATGGCTTGGGCTAGTCACTGTATGCGAAAGAAACAGTTAGGCCTACAAAATAAGGTGTCAAGTTTCTTGTACCTTTCACGCAAACCTCTAAGTTTACGAAAATCTGTAAACCGTGTCGTAAGGTGGTTGCTGAAATCTGCAACCTGCCCTTACCTGAAGAGATCCAAGAAGATCGAAACACGGGTATGTCATTCTTATCCTTGGGCGGCCTTACGGTTAGGATAAGAATTGGGATTTAACCAATTGCTATATTCCCACCGTAGGTAATGGCAGGTTGCAGATTTCAGCAACCACCTTACGACACGGTTCACAGATTTTCGTAAACTTAGAGGTTGGCGTGAAAGGTACAAGAAACTTGACACCTTCGATCACATACCGCCAATAAACACAGTTTAACAGTTACAAAATAGTTTTTATAGGATGAAATTAATTTTTGGAACTACGTCTATAAGTTGTTCAGTATTCGGCAGGAATGTTTATTGTAGCGTTTAAGCCTTCCTGCTGAATATTCCGATTACGAATCATTTCATAGCTTACATTGAAACTTTTTTAATCTTCTTATTGTAGTGCTTGAATCTTTTACAAATGTCTTTGTAATTAGTAATCAATTTCTAAATACGTATTACGGGATGACTGGAGAACGTGTAAAATCGCCATTATCTGAAGCGCCGAAGTAGTCTCGAAAGCACTCTAGAATGTCCCATAGTATATTATTAGACGAGGATAACTTAAGACGGTATCCATAAGATTGCAGGTTAAGGCGGCGCTTGACGGAAAAATTTTACTATGTCAAAGTTTACAATTACAAAGAATTTTATGTTTTAAAGGAAAAACAACTGAATTACCGCCTTAAAAATATTCTCACTGAATAACGATGTTATAGCCTATAAGGTATCATACATCAAAAGAAAATAAATAAGTAAATAAATAAAAAAAGTTAATTTGAATAATTTTAAAAATTTAAAATATAAAAATTAAATTTTTTTTAAATACAATAATACTTTATTTTAGTTTTCACATAAGAGACCTTGTAGTCTAAAACGTTGCTATTCGGTGTGAATATTTTTTTAGTACGAAGTTGGTATTCTTTTAAATCATAAAATCGTTTTATGCAAAGTTTGACTTTTACATGCCATTATCAAAAAACTATGAAAGCTAACAATGTTTCATTGCAGTAAAAAAATTGTCACAATGCATGTATACAAAACAAACAGTATCTATTATAAATATAAAAAGTTAAAACAAAAACTTTCCTATTGTATGCCTCCTTAAATACTAAAAACACGAATAATCTACCAGGAACCTAGGGTACATCTGATACATTTGTAGATAGCAAATTATCAACATTTAATAATTGCATTATTGTTTATAATATCAGACCTTAAGGTGGAGGTATCAGTCGCTATATTTGATTATTTCATTTCCCGTATTTTTAGTTTAATTTATAATCAGTGAAACAATTATGTTAATTTCTTTATTACCTCGACTGACTGCGGTCTAAGTATACGAAAAATGTTCAAATGCTATACTTGTACTGTAGGAAAATAGAATTCACGGTTTAATCGCAAATTTAACACTTTTATTCTCAGAATTAAAAAAGTAAAAAATAATCCAATTTAGCTACTTTTAATACACCTTAAGGCGTCCGCCTGGTGAAGGGTATGTTTGTATGTGTGAGGCGAAAATCGATAAGGCACTACGAGCGATGTCGGCCGGTACATGTATTGTGATATCGCCTTTACGACCAAAGTCGTAAACACGCGCGCAGTGTTCCCGTCGTATGGTTTTTACTGTAGGACTTTAAGCGGTGATCCTATCATTTTATTGAACGCGTCATTGTAGCAAAGTCCAATGTACTTGTAGACCTCAATTTCGAACAAATCCGGTGCATATATCTTGCGAAACAACCGCGTAAACAGCTCAATTTAGCCAAGTTTGAGGGCTTTAAAATAATGTTTCCAATGTTCGCGGTGTCTTAAAAGTTACTTTCACAAGTAGTCTGAAGTGTGTTTTCTCTTCGTAGATAAGCGTCGTGGACGCATGTCTACTGGTCTCTGAGAATAAACGTAACTCCGAACACGCTGCACGCAGTTCGAGCGCCATCCAGGCTGTGTATGGCTGTCATCACTAAGGCATCTCTGGACTACGAAGATTCCAGTTTCATGTCTGGCAAGACATTATAGCATTATTTACATTTTAAATATATTTGAACGCTTAAAATAGAAATACGATCGTTAACTTGTTGGGTGTTGATTTTAATTTTCCCTCAGCAGCTTTATTCACGATACGAAGTGATAAAAATTGGAACATTATGTTATGTAAATATGTTTTCATTGGTAACCTATTCAAACACTGTTGGTTACAAACGTAATCATAATAGCTGTAACATTTGTAAAATACACATTTTATGATTGGTAGTATGTTTTTGTTGGAGACACGATTTTGTGGCGAAATTATATTAGCACACCATTTGGTTACAATGCTATTTGCACCTCTGCTTCATGGTCAGTGATTTGATGTTGTAACTCTCTCGTGTCTTTGTGCTTTTACTTGCAAATCACAGACTTACGGTGTCACAATGACCTTACACTGATTGGTGCAGTGAAATTAGAGACGTGTTTAAACAAAGACACGCTACCAATAACCAAGGAGCAAAGCTGCCGATGTACTCGTAAGGCAATGAAGCAAAATGGCGCAGAAATACTTTAGTGTAAAATTCGCTGCTCTAATTATTGCTGTTTTGGTGTGGTGTTTGCTCACTTTGACCTTAAAACCAACACATATATTGTATAGTCAAGAGCTGAGGCGAAGGCAAGGCTTAGAAATGTGGCTGGGGTTGGCAACAAGCGGAGGACTATGCGGCCCTAACCACCGTCCTGCCGCTCTGGCTTGTATACTCCTCAGCTACCTACAGTACTGTGCTTGATACTGGCTTTGCATGATTATTGGCTAATGTGTAAGTTTCACAAACACTATAGCTACCTTTATGTTTGAATGAGACGTCAGTTATCACACACTTGTGCACTTTCGTGCATCTTAGCAAACATTTTGACCGAGAGGATTAAAACTGACACAACGCTAGTCAAAAAATTAAGTTTATGTATATATACATATATTAAATTTGCATGTAATAAATCTCTTCTCGTTGTTTTTTTTCTCTCTGAAGCTACATAAACTGTGTGTAAGTGAAAATAGGCTTAATGTTATAATCCACCTTCTAGAAGCCAAAACAATGGTATAACAGCGTAGTTTTATTCAGAACTTATGGCTTGTCCTAAATGTTTAGAGTTTCCTTCAGCAAACGTAAATAAAGTGCCGTATTATATCTCTCATCGAGTAACTCAGGGACACTTTATCTCTTCTTTATTGGAGTTGCCCATGAGGTGCAGTTCGCTGCCAATCTAAACTTTGTTCTGGATAGCTGGCTCGGAAAGAAAACAACGGGAGTTTTTTTAGAACAAAATATAAAAAAAAGTCCGGACGCAGTGGGGGTTAAAGGAAATTGCCAGTTACTTGAACTTGAAGACGACAAAAAATATTCTTGTTCGGTAGAGTCATTGTTTGGAAGTTCGGCTGTTTCTTATTCACTCTCACATTTCCGCAGTATGAAACTGTATTACACCTTTTCATTTCGAAATAATCTTCTAGTATTTATATATCCTTTTGTGATTTCATCCAAGGCATGATTTCCGTTTATATTCTGCGGAAACGTTTCAATAATCAAAGTTACAGAATTTCACTGCGAAGAACTTGCTGAACCTAGAACATAGAAATATGTAATATTAATCAAATTGTATAATGCAGTTTCATTGGGGCAGACATACACAAAAAGTAGTTTTACTGAATGTACCACGAAACCTCGGACAAATTAGTAATAATCAAAATTATTAAAATATATATATATATATAAGGTTTTCCAACTCTGAGTTATATTATTCATTTATCAGCTCTAGTAAACGATTTAAAATTAATATACGGTAAACTGACCATATACCATAGCGTACGGTAATATCGTGATAAACCATATTGCGGGATTCATAAAATTGGGAAGGATCTATACACAGTGTTCTCTAGGTCACCAACAGAGAGCAGGCACGTGTAGTTTCTGTAATAAGTGACCATGTATCACATATAAGGTCACAATTAAATGTTGACGTATTTCTGTTACTGAAGTCCGAAGCCGTAATATAACGAAGTAGAGTAGGTTTACCTTATAAATCCACATTTTAAAGTGTTAAATTAAACATTAGAAGTAACTAAGGGTGTAATTTTTGCCGGTATTATATTAGTACCTTCTTATACCTTAGATACTAAATGAAAGAGTCCAATATTTGGCATCAAGTGATTGCTACTTACAATGGGTAGAATCGCAGAATTTGTTCTGAGGCTATGTTATTGTCGGAGGCATTATTAATCGTATTGTTTTCATATTAGTGTTCATAAATGTTACCTTAAAAATAATTATTTTCCCGAGTGAGATTTATGTCTTTACCAGGGACTTGAGAAAGCCACAGTTTAAACTTGTGCAGGCTCACTACGTTATTGATAGTTTGAGTGATATCTCATTGAGGGAAGCGGAATACTCGACTTTACACGTGTATTTAGAACTGCTTTAATTGTTATCATTTCCCCATTGGTCAAAACCATTTAATAATGTATCATGCGTCATGTTGCCATTTCAAAATCAAAGATTTACTGTATAAATGTGTGAATCTGATCTACAGTTAGTTTTTAAAATTGACCTGTCACGCGGATTAGATTTTATCACCTCAACCACGCCTCCCACATGGTTTGTTAGTACACGTATGCCTAATTTTAAATGTTTTCTGTAGAAACCGCGAGGCTAAGGAAAAGTATCGCACCTGAAATAATCTTAGTTGACAGTTTTTTCTGTTAGGGGACCTCTACTACACGTCACTCGTAATAAGTAATAACTGATGAGAAAATATTAGCGAATTACGGTGTCTGTAAAAGTAAGTATATATCTTCCCTCATGAGTTTTTTTTTCATGTCGAGAAAGGTTAGGGCACCACCCTCATCATCGCAAAAAAAGTGATTAAAAGTCGGTGACGCGGAAATACGACACTGCAAAAGAAATGAGTTTTTTTTACTTCGTTACAGCTTTAATGTCCTTTGTGAAAAGTAGGCAGTAAGTTAAGGGATAAATGTCGTGAAGTCCAGAGCGTAGTTTTTCTGACGTTGTACAAGAATGCAGAGCTAGTAGGCGCCATTACACACGCACCATACCCTCCCCTTCACCAACAACACCCATTCACCACGCGAACCCAGAAATTGCCCTGGGTGAAATATGCGGCGTACTTTTTAGTCTCTTGCAGCGATTTGTCAGACTGACTTTGGCCCATTTTTTGGCTTGACTGTGACTGACCTCTGGACAAAGTATCGGGCGCCGAACACAGAGCGGTCTACATGCCGTGGCCATTATTTACGCGAAGCGAAGCAGAAATCGATCGTGGAGCTGTTCTCGCGGTATATTTCTCTTCAGTTACGTCTCATGAAACACGCAGTTGCTCTCCCCGCAGCCCACATCACAGCGACTGCGGCAGGTCGTGCTGTGAATGCTCCAGCGATGCAGATACAACACTGCACACCGAAGCGCCTCGCTCGTGTTGCGGCGAGGAAGTATTGGCGATAACCTCCCACATGACACGATTTATGACCAACGAATTGTTCGTTTCCAAATAACGAGCAAATTTTCAAACAAAACATACCCACAAAAATTTGAAAAAGAGTTAAAACGCATTTTCTGTGTAAGGTCGGTGAGTTACACACAAGTGAGTAGGTCAAATTTCTTTTAAAATACACTGTACCGTTTAAAAAACAGGCAAAAATGTGTGTATTCGTTCATTAATAGCAGACATGTCCACCCCACTATAACCTCACGTTCAAGTGACGTGAAGATATTTTGGTCAGCACTTAACATCTAGTCTTTAGCGCCGGAATGAAGGGATGAGGGAAGTAGAAAATCCAGAAGAAAACCCGCCGACCTGCGGCACCGGCCAGCACGATGCCCCCCCCCCCAATCGAAAATAAATGGAACGACCCCACTGCCCCCAACTTTGCATCAAAACAATGGCACAACATGTGATATATGCTGGGTGGTGCATAGTTGCGTAATTCCGTCTCTGGCAAGTTTACTACATTGAAAGCCACACATGTGCATCATGATTCCTTCACAACTACACGTGACCATTTTCGATTTGGTAACAAAGAAAATGTATTAACGTGTGTCATATCTATAGCTGCAATCTTTCCATTAAAACGTCGTACAATAATAAACAGCATTATTTAATTTTCTTTACTGTCACAATAAAACTGTATTTTAGCTTTCGTGAAAAATTTGAAAAATTAGATATCTCTAGTTTTCAAAGTTTGGTCCCCTAATTTAGTTGTCTCTGTATATAGTTCTTATTAATTAGTTTTTTCGTGTGCCTGACAGTTCCCCAGCCTTGGAAAAGGTACAAGGAGGAAAGAGGAAGTGACTGGACCACGGCTCATAGAAGGAGCCATCCGAGCATTGACCTCGAGTGATAAACAAAATCTTGAAATCCGAAATCAGGATAGCAGGACGGGGAATAGAACCCGGGTCGTGCCGAATGTAAGGTGTGCTGTAAATAAAACATTTATTACTGAACCTACCATTAAGCTTTTTAAGTCAGCCGTTAAAAACAACAGTACAAACATCTGGGCATATGTTTAAGTACACGCTAAATACAATGCCAAACATTTAATAAAATTAGTTAAAAGACCTGGTGTCAAAATGCAAGCGTAATGTTAAATAACGAGTAAAACCTTGCACATGCATTTATACAGTAATATTTCATTATATATAATTCAGTGCTTAAAGTACCAGTTAAAATTTGTAGGGTTCTCAAAGCAAATAAAAAAAAAACTAGCGACTTTGACAACAATAGGTTTCACCAAAATGTTAATCTAACATTTCTCTCGAGTAACGTATTTTGTATGAAATCGCCTATATTTAACTGCGGCGGAACATATTAAGCTTAACAAATTCACCATTCGGGGTAAATGTTCGCTTATAAAGTTGGCAAATATCATTATCTAGGGCTGTTGTTTTGCAGTTTTTCCACATTGAAGTTCAAAAAAGTGTAAACTTAAAATGATATTTTTAGTTTATTTATCTACCACACACTTAGGTTTCCGCATGAACGTAATTATGAGTCCCACAAAATTGTTAAACTAACTTGTTGCAGAATATTTTAATATGAGAAGCGAATCATTTGAAAGAAGTCTATGAATCATGGGTAAATTATACCGCAATATATTCTCACAAGACCAAGTTCACAACGTTAATTTGAAAATCTATTCTTAAGTAGGTATGAAAAGATCTCATAAATATTGGATCTGAACACGTGCCGCGTAACTATCTGCGTTAGTCACTTTTTAGTAAGTTAGTTCATAAGACGTCCATTCAGAAGGCTTTATCTGACACAAAATACCATCCTATTAAGCTTGAAGCTAACTAAAGTACTGTACGGTAAGCAAAGGAAATTTTTCGATTTGAAAAGAAATTTCCAAGTTATTGGCACCTAGTCGGAAACATGTTTACATTTTTTCAAGACCTGGGAGATAGGTTCGGAGAGATGAGGAAACCTCCGACTACCAACTAGATGTATTGAAGTAGTTAACCAAATCACCAAAGCGTCAACGGCCTTAAAAAATTATGTATGTATCTATCTAACAAGTTAATTAAGTTATTAACGCTCATATTTTAATATCAGAGAAAATAATAGATATTATTATCTAGCGTTTATTGATTTTAAATTCCTACACGCATTCGGTCACAGATATTTCATACAAACGACGCTGATACAACACAAACCACTCTGTCATCCACCCTATCAAGGTCCAGCATCTGAAGTCACGACATTTATCACAGAAGTATTCAATTTATTGTCACGATCCCAAATTTTTGCTGATATTTCAAGTGTTATATCATTCCTCCTAAAAGGGAGTAGGCACCGTCTCATAGTTTTCTTCATAGTTTCTTTTACTAAGTAGTAGCATTTTTTCGATATGAAGATAGTTTGGTTTTAACCAATTATTTCATTAAATTATTGTTTATTTAGCTTATAACTAATTAAATTTTATCATACAGAAAAATTAGACTTTAGAGTAATAAATACTCTCATAGTCTCATCAGATTTACGGTATCTGATCACTTTGAGACTTAAAATGTATTTACTCTCGTCAAAGACGCAGAAAGAGGAGAGCGTGGCACCTTGCTTGTTAAATTTACCAATCACGAATCATAACACACTTAAACTGAAATTACTAAACATTTCGTATTACAGGCGCAATACATTTTTTCAAGTGCCGTCGGGTTTAGTCAACAACTTTTATAAATACACTAGCTGTCCCGGCATGAGTTATGAAGCCCATTAAATTTTTTTGGGTACTCACTCCGTTGCCCCTCTACCCCGTTTTGCATCCTCCTACATATTTTAGAAGAATCCTTCCCGGGCACAATCTCAACTACTCACCAAAATTTCATCCCAATCGGATGAATGGCATAGGAACGCATAGAAGACGGTCGAACAAACATACATTCATTTATGTATATTACCAGTATTATATGGCGATAGGTGTAACAAAATAGAAGTTGATGCGATGCAGCACCACCTACGGGCGATTTGGCGAGTTGGAGTAAAATGGATAGCACAACAAACGTTTACACACAAAAAAAAAATTATATACATATGTGTATACTAGCTGTCCCTTTGTAGGCTTCGCCCGCGTGTACTATAGAAAAGAGTAACTAACTTTTAGTTACGTGTTAATTGATGGTGATACTATATTCTATATTATACTATATTCACTGTTTATCTTTAAAACATCAAATACAAACAGATTTGTCCAGTCCACTGCGCTAAGCGTACTTTAATTGCAGAACTTCTTTTTTTTAATTCATCTTTATTTCTCTA